>CM072170.1:16734651-16844599 GCA_036850595.1 Rhyacichthys aspro | reverse complement strand
AGTCAAGAGTTTAGTTTTAGAGTCAAAACTCTCAAATCTCACCTTCAAGGAATTACCTGTATAGTTTAGTAGCTTTGACAGCTCTCTCAAATGGTACAAGCATAGTTTCTTGCTCTCCTTTCTTCTTGAATGTCTTGTACAGAGCAGTAGTGAGTAGTATAGAGCTGAATTCCAGCTCACAGATGTCAGCCGCAGAGTGAATGTAGTCAAAGCAAACAGAAAGTAAGGGGCTCTCGCAGCTCAGACATGTTCAAACACAGTCGAGACCTCCACCGCACTGTGCAGCACACAGGTTGCTGGCTGTCAGTGCACTTTGACGTGGAGGGACTGTACGAGAGGTGAAGCACTAAAAGTAGTAATCACATCAGGGTACACACAAGTCTAAATAGTATGAAAGAAGTGGTAAGCAGATATTAGCTTTAAGAATCCACTGAAAAATGTGTAAGCTAGTTTGGGTAGATCTTCAAGTTGTGCATTCCAGCGGTGTTTCAAGATGATAAAGCCTGGAGCAGCAGTTATTCTATAGCATCTGCTTTGCATTACAACTAATTAAAACTTAGCCATACTTTAACTTTACTTTATAACTAACAATGTTTAAATTCCTCGCTGTATTTAAACTGCACAGGATGTCTGAAACTCCTCATCAGGCCCTAACCTTTCAGACAATGCACAGGGCAGCAACACAGTGACTACGCAGTGGACTCCATTACTGGATGGTTTTGACACTCCCGCTATTGTTTCTGTTGCAGTTAATCAAATTATATTAATTCATAAAATTGCCACAAAAAGTCTCTAATTCATTTCATTTAAACTTGTTCTTTGCAGTCCCCTGTTCTCCAACAACTTGCAAAGCACTGTGATCTTTTTTGACCATCAGGTAACCATATCTGTTCACTACTTATCATCATTTAATGTGGGAAACTTTGAGTGCACTACATTTCAGTCACTAAAAGTCTGGACACCACTTCAAAATGGAGTAATCACTATATGGTGCACTATTAAGTGACTAGGGAGCGGTTTCGGATATGGCCTGTGTCACATTTATGTCAGCTCCCAAATGTATTCATCAATACAGTTAACACCTAAATGGCTTAAACTACTAGCCCTACAAAGCAGCTTGGTTAATGAAACCAAAATGTCTTTGTCAGCAAGGAAAAAAGTAGACAGAGTTTGTAGAGTTTTAGAAGAAAAGTGGACAAGGAATGTAGAATTCAGTGCCACTATGACACTCAACAACGAAAATACAACAATGTGCAAGGAGAACTGAGACAAGAGAACACAAAATTGTCAGTGAGTCTGAGGAAACAACAACTGCTCAGTGATGCAGCAGTGAAGCTCAGCCACCTTCTTACTAGCAAAATAGCATTAGCTACAAATGCCACCACACTCAAGATGAAAACCACAAATGACATATGACAGAAACTCCACCCGTACCAGCTTCAACTAAAGTACAGATACCAGTGATCAATGCTATAAAGTAAACTCATTAATTCCATTGAAACTAACACTGTTAAAAGTATGACTTGACAGAGCAGAAAGCCATGTGAAAAACACTTCAAACCTGTTTCACAACATAACACTGTTGGTTTCAAGCCTAGTTGTGCACTCAACCACAGCCTGCACTTTGAGTGAGATTATGGGGGCTGGTTTCAGGACGCACACAGTATTTACTGTACTGTTTTTATGATAACAATGTTTCATTTTCAGCCTGACCATTATCTATCATTAGAGTAACAACCACAGAGAACCTCCAAATAAACGCATGCAGACAAATGCTCAGCAGTGAAAAGACGTGATTCACCTGAAACCTTCAGAAAACCTGTTTAGAAGAAATAAAGTTTGTGGTGCAGTATTTTGTACAAATAAGTGGAACAGTAAAGTGCACATGGGTGTGGGAAAATAGAGTAACGATTACAGTAACGGAAAGAATGTAAGCTTCAAAACAACACGCTCGTTAGCTTTTATCAGCTGAGAAACGCAAATAGCAAAGGGGAAGCAGCTTGTTAATTTTGCAAGAAGTCGTCTTAATGCCAGGAGTTTCCTGTCAGTGAGCAACCTCTAGGAGTTATTCTGGGTCAAATACGCTTTAAACAACCTTAACTTTGGACAAAAATAAAGAACAAATTGCCAGTGTGTGGCTGTGCTATTGGTGTACGCACAATCGAGTTTTTTTTACAAGATTGGGCCACTTATCGACATTGTTAACATTTCGTTTAAACATTGGCAAGAAACACATCCAAGGATGATAGTGTCGTTATCCTAGACAGCTAGCGGGCTATGCTAACAAGCTAACTACCTGCATACCCAGCCTAATTTTAAATTCAAAAGCTAGGTTTAAGACAGTGGCATTAGGTTAAAGCGTACAGACAAGCTCGACTTGTTTGCTCTGTTATGTAAGAGAGAAAACGTAGCTGGCGGATGTACAAAAGTAAAGCGCCACATCATGGAAAACTCACCCATTCCTGTCCTTCGCACCGCCTCACGACTTGGGAATCACTTATCCGGCAGCGGCTCCACTGCTAACTAGCTACTAGCCAGGTACGTCAAATGTAGGCGTTAGTGTCGATGTAACGCCGAAAAACCAGTTAAGTACGCAGTATATCCATTCGCCCTTGTCCCCTGCTGCAGCCTCCTTCTCGGTCGGTGATGGTGCTTGAAGATTACTGTGCAGGAAGTTGCCCAGGAGTCTCCACCTTTCTTGGACTTGCCCTCCTCACGGCGCTGCGGGCTCCCTGCCTGCCTGCCTGCAACCAAAATACAAACTCACAGGAAACTTCGCGAGGTTTCAGCAGGACAGTCCCGCGAGAGGAAAGTTCAGGGGAATGTTGAGCCTTTTCTGAGGAAGTGGCCCATTCAGCGAGAAGCTACACTAACTACTACTGTAACTGTGAGTGAGAGAAAAGGAGGCTCCGCCCAAAGAGTGACACTTGCGGTTTCAGGAATCGGTCACTGGTGAAACTAGTAACCGCTAGTGATGAAGAGGAGGCCTTGGATGATGTTAAGAAATGAGTGAAGTCCAGATATTTGCTTTTGAAGTCAAATATATTGTGTTTCTGCATTCCAGTCTAGACTAAGCAAAATCCGTGCCTAAATTAAACCTGCAATGCAACCCAAACCACACACATGGCTCAACCAACAGGTTTTCACAGGCAACCTTTTCTGAGAAACGTTGAAGAGAGATTACTGATCGCATTGTGTCACTTGATTATATGTTGTTCAAGTGCATCGTGCCACCAGAAATGATCTTTTGCATACATTTTGTTGTTTTCCAAAAGCATTTATGTCATTTTTGCTCCTACTTTGTCACTGAGACCTGTGAGAAAATGGTGTTAGAATGACTCTGTCGGAAGTTTGGAAAAAGACAAAGTGACAGTGAAGTGTTTTGACGGAGGATGAATTTTCAAAACAAACTTGGTCCTGGCCCTCAAATCACATCTGGTCAAACCAATAGGCCAGTAGCACTAGGGCAACCAGCGAAATAGTGAGTTTAAAGCCCTGACTTACTACTATGTACTATAACAATCCATTTAAAGTGGTAACTGCAACACTGTTCCATCATACCTTGATATTTTTACTCAAGCTTGACCTTATCATCAGAATCATTCATCCCACTTTACCAATTGAAATGGTGAGTGTGATAATTAGTCGCACACATTATATATTGGCTAATATAATATTGGCAGGGCCTAGAATGTTGGTAGATTAATCACTTAAAAAACAGCCACTCAATGAAAATCTTTATTTTTAAGATGTCAGCGAAATAGAGCTGCTCGATGTTAATTAAAAACATGTGATTCGCAATAACTATGCAATAAAATGCTCTCCAATATGCGAAAAACTTTAACTTAAGGCTATGAAATAAACTTCCAATCACTAAAGCAGGGACCGGATCAGTATTAAAGACTAAACAGGTCTAAACTAAGACTAAATGTAAGAATGAACCAGGGCTTAACCAACCCCTTTTTATTTGTTCGCACTAAAGGTTGATTTAATGCTTTGTTTGTGCAATGATTTCAATGGGCCAAAAGTAAATAACCATCACATAGAGGACTGTAACATTATTTTCTATTCAAATATTGCTGTTGATGATATTGCGAAAACACTACATTTGCCTAAATCACACCTGCCAGTGTGACCCAAACCACACACATGGCTCAACCAACAGGTTTCATGAGCAACCCTTTCTGAGAAATGCTGAAGCGAAATTACTGATTGCAGTGTGTCACTTAATTATATGTTGTTCAATTGCATCATGCCACCAGAAATGATCTTTTGTGTACTTTTTGTCGTTTAAATTTTACACTTCGTCAATATCATTATCATTTTTTAAGAGGCGCAGGGGCTCAGGTTGAAGAGCTGGGTGTCCAATAACTGGAAGGTTCAATTCCTGCTCCCTTCTGTTTATACTTGTATCGCTGTGTTGTGCAAGATACTTCATCCTTCTTGTCCTTGGGTAAGACACTTCACCCACCTTGCCTCCAGCCCAACCACAGCACTGGCGTGTGATTGTAAAGGTCAGTTTGTTGGCGGTTGGAGACAGCTGTGAACACCTTGTGCATAGCAGCCTGCCTCTCCATATCTGCTATATCAAATTTTTTGCTCTTACTTTGTCACTTTTTAATGCAAATCTAGAGAACTGTAATAAATGGCACCAAGGAAAGAAACAATTACTAACCAGGAGTATGTTTATTTAATTGAAACCTAACCAGTTGTGTATATTAGCTATATAAAGCTCACATATTTATCATATTAGCTGTAGGCCTATATGTGAATGAATTAGCTATATAATATATGATATGTAAATAACGGTTACAAGGAAACAGTGCCACAAAAACTCACTAACCTAAAGAGTTGAGCATTTAATATTACTAAAAAGTATCATGAATATATTAAACCCCATGGGACCAAGAAAAAGGATATGCCACTCAGCCAGTATCTAACCATTAATACCCCTCTAATTTTAGCTAATAACACTCTAACTTTATCTAATGTCACAACAACCTCATACTCACATTACCAGAGTGTTCAATCAGGATGTCCCTTTTGCACCAAACAGAGAATTTACTTTTATGACAGATGAGAAGCATTGGGCACTGCAGGAGGTGCACAAACCTTGCACAATCACTGACTGACTTTATTGTGTCTAACCTCTTCCTCTTGTTGTTATCGTTTGACTCATTGGTGTCTAAGAAAATTTTCCAGGATTCACAGTCAAAGCAGCCTCCAGCCCACCGCAACCTCCAACCCTCTAAAATGAAAGAATGAAAAATAGAGGCAACTAACGGAAACAAATAGGTAGAAATAAAAGTTGCTAATGTAATTAATTCACACAAGTGAGGCTTTTTTTAATAGTATAAATGTATTGTCTTCAACCTGATTTCCACTCAGCTTTGACCTTGTAGGTAGTGGTTTTGCACAGAGGCGGGTGATTGTTCAGAGCCCTGCTGCGATTACTGCTTATCTCTGTCCAATACAGAATCAAAAGGGAAGTAGTTGAGCGTCATTTCACTCCCACAGGATCCATGTTGGCCCGATGTCAACAACTTGTCAAACTGCAGAACGACACAAATTCTATGCAAATGTGTCTAACCGCATTCGGCACACACACAGCGTGGGTCATTGTGTAAACAGAGGCTGGTCCGCTGGTCGGTCAGTTTTCCTCTTTGATGCGTTAAATCACTCAATGGAAGAGATTTGTATGTGATGCTTCCAAGATATTAATGTTTAGACTTTGGTTTGTTGGACTAGTAGTATTGGGTCAATTAAGACTTGAACATAAATATAGAAAACATGTCTCCGATTTTTGTTAACGCTAGAGTAGGCATTTTACAGTAAAGACACAAAGAATTAACCCTATTTCAGTAAAGGCCTTATCTTTTTTTTTTTTTTTTTTACCTAGAACTGAGATGAACTCATTAATCCATGTAGGAAACAACTCCTTTTTCAGTACACTCTTTAAGACAGCATTAGTTAAAAATAAAGAAAAGAATATGCATTAGAAGTGCATACACATATAGTTAGAAAAAAATGGAAACTCAAGTGTCATTTGTGCGTATCCTTCAGAGTATGTCGACAGACTCATGTCCGGACACGCTTCCACAGTCCGAGTGGTTTTACTGATCAGGCGGGGCAGGCCACAATGTCTGAGAGGAATGTCCTCGTCCTTAATCTAAGTTTACAACACAAATCTGGCAGCAGTGGTTAATGCAATAATACTGATACTATGGAAAGTAATGCACAAACCAGACACAGTGTTGTAGTCTAGTCAGTCAGTGGAGTCCTTGTCGAGTCTTCTTAACTTGAAGTGCAAGTCGAGTCCAAGGATTTTAAAATGATGTGCTTTCCAGAAAGGCAGCAAATGCTCTTCAAATTTTCTAGCTTTGATCATTTTTGTTGTATTTATTGGGATTCTTTATATATATATATATATATATATATATATATATATATATATATATATATATATATATATATATATATATATATATATATATTTTTTTTTTTTTTTTTTTTTTTGTTTTTTGTTTTTTTTTTAACCATTTTTAATGAATACTAAAACTAGGATCATTTCCACAAGAAGAACTCAACCCAATCTGCAAGGAAGGAGTGTCTATGGTGTTGGTCATCTGGTTCCAGAGACATACAGAGTAGTCACAGAGACTACAGAGCTGGGAAGCAAGGGAAGAACAGACCCAGAACCTGATGCTCTCTCCATCAGATCAGTCTACGCCGAGCAGCATGGACCATCCCCTGCTTTTGGCTTTTGGACATCTAATATAAGTGAGCTGCAGCACAGAATTTCACAAGAACTCCTCCTTCCCGACTGCCATAAGACTGTACAATCAATCAGTCTGTGGAAGATGAAGTCTGAACTACTACCCCATGGGGATTAATAAAGTTAAATTGAATTGAAGTCTGAGTTACTAAAGAAGGGTTTGACAAATCAATTTCTGTCATCTGCAAGTCCATATCGAGCCACCAAAGTTAGGTACAAATCAGAATACTGGGGTAAAGTAGCAAAACTGACACATTGATAAGGCTTTAAAGTTAGAGTTAAGTGAGCAGCTGTTTATTTTGGAAACTAACAGTGTTGGGCAAGCTGCTTGGAAAATGTAGTGAGCTAAGCTACCAGTTACTCTACGTTAAAAGAAGCTTCACTACACTAAAGCAAGCTAAGCTACAGCATATTGCGCAGATAACAGTCTTTGTCCAGATAGAAAGTTGACACAGACAGAGCTCTGAACA
This sequence comes from Rhyacichthys aspro, assembly GCA_036850595.1. Taxonomy (NCBI): domain Eukaryota; kingdom Metazoa; phylum Chordata; class Actinopteri; order Gobiiformes; family Rhyacichthyidae; genus Rhyacichthys; species Rhyacichthys aspro. The sequence goes on along the minus strand of CM072170.1, from coordinate 16,837,354 downwards.
CATGATTTCGTTAGGTAACTAACAATAATAATGTTTGGTGTACATCAAGGGTTTCAAACTCCTGGAGGTGCACAGCTCTGCACAGTTTAGCTTCACCCATCTCCAACTCACAGCTGCTAAGTAGTTTCTGGTAATCCTCAAGAGCCTGATTAGCTGAGCAGCTGTGAGACAGAGCTGGTTGAAGCTAACACTAAAACTATGGAACTTTCATTGTTTCATTAAGAGAACAGTGTAAAATCCCTGCTAATGTCCTTCAAACACTTTTGTTTTCGTTTTGTTAATGTGTCGCATGTGATGGCCGCTCTTGTGGAGTCAAATCAAAGACAGGGCGTGCGTAAAGGCGCACGGATGCGGGTGTCAATAAGCCGTTGTCAGTTTGGGTTGTGATGTAAGGAGAGGCGATGCACTACAGCACGCCTCATTTCCTTATTTGAATAGCGAGTTGAAGCCAAAAACTCCGCTAAATAAGTGTGCAGCTTCGTCACGCTGCACCAAACTGGGCTGTGAGAGAAAGAAGGACAAGGTGCGTCACCAGTATTTGCGGAGCGAGTTTTTTTGTTTATTTGCCGTTGCCGGTTTGGTTTGTGATGTACAGTGAAACTTAAGGACCCCTGATTATCTAAAAGGAATAGGAAGAGGGGCACGGGCAAGAGTTTGTGGAGCAAGTGTGAGTCTCTCATTGTGGTGTGAGGTGATACTACACTATATGTGACGCCTAAGCCGAAAACCCTCATACATAGTGCGCAGGCTGCATCGGGCGGAGGCTGTGGAAGAAGGGAAATGGGATGCCTGGGAAAATGTGGCTTGGGCAGACGCTACTGCACTACTTGATCAACAAAAGAGCTTCGCAACAAAAAAGCTATTTTATTCAGAAAACAGTGACGCACAACAGTAACTTGTATTATAGTAAATTAATAATTACACATAACAACACGCACACACACACACACACACACACACACACGTATACTCGCTTAGGCCATTTTTGGGGGCGCCAACTTTAAACCCCCCCTTTGAGGACAGCACTTTCTGAATGGTTTATAAAGATAATAACAGGTAGAATATGTCATTTGGACAGCCCACATAAGTAAAATCACTTGAGATTTTAGATTCAAACAACTTTTGTTCCTTCAGAATTTAAACCCCTAGATTGGGGACAAAGAATTTTAAGGACACTTTTGAGGACTTTGGCTGTACACAAATACACAGAATGATAAATGTCACAAATGAGTACCTGACTTTCCTTTGGGGACAAAGGTTGATAGCTGTATTAATAGATCGCTAAAACTGGTTGGACTGTACCAAAAATTGAACTGAAATGCTCAATGACAAGAGAGAACTTGTCTACTAGAGATGAAGTGCTTTAGTCATGGACTCGGGACTACAGTCAAGTCATTGGCCTCATTTTAGGATCTCTTGAGCATAAACTTCAATGACTCCACTCTGACTTGGGATAACTTGGACTTAGACATGAGTCCATCATCATAGCACTCAGCGGCAAAGTAACAAAGGGGTGGGTGGGCATCTGCACAGAGCATATTTGGGTAAAACATATCTTCTTAACAGAGAAGAGGAATAGTGCAGGTTGTGTAGTTATAAGTTGTGACCAGTCAAAAATTAATTAAAAATATAGGCAAATACAGTTTATTTGTCATAATCAATAAACATGTATTTAACTGTGACAAAAAACAAATGTTATTAAATGTCTACTCATAAAATAGTAAAAAAAAACGTTAGGCTCCTACCTATTCTTTTGGATAGAGGGGAAGGTTCGACTGTGACAGAGGTACACTCACAGTTCCCTCTGATAAGCTTATCTGTTTGACTTGAGTGATGGCATAGATCGTAGTAGTAGTTAATAAATTGGTGGATCTCAGATCTGACAAGGTATAAAAGAAGCATTTTAAAAACAGAAGTGTCTCTCAGAAGTAAAGATGGGCAGAAGTTCACCAATCAGAAAAAAGTATCAAAAAATTTTGAAGCAAAATGTAAAATGACAAGATCCCATCATCTACAGAACAAAAAATCTGGAAAATCACATGACTTGTAAAACATTTTTACATTTTTTTTATACATACAGTATTTGCAGATTGGTGAATCTCAGCCCTTCTTTATTTCTGAGAGAAAATGCTACTTTTATTCTTAGTCTTGAACAAAAAAGTGGCAGGTCAGTGTTAATTTTGTTGACAAAAAATTTTATTTGTGTATTTTTAACATATTTTTGCGGCCACATCAAAACAAAAACTAAGTAAAAAGTAATTAATGACAATGAAAACTCTGACTAAATGCATCAGCACTTTCCTCTACAAATAAACGAAACAAAAATGAGACGAAATCTAATCCAAAGGAGGAGATGGGATGAGTTGTGAAGAGATCCAATCAAAACTCACTTTTTGAGCATCGCTGAAGTGATGTCAGAAGCAAACATTTGTGAAACCCTTGAAAATGCATTAATCTTTTACTGACTAAATCTAAATCTTTTTTATGTTCTACTGTAAATAATAAATGTTACGAGATTTGCTAATTTCCTCAGAAAAAGGAGTTATTTTGAAACTTCAGCAGACGCTTTTCTTCTTAAAGCCGTAATCCGATTTCTTACGTAATTTTTTACGCCGGTCCAGTTTCTGTCTTTAAGGGCATAGGGCTCAGCATTGATGCACTGAAGGCAGTCGTTCTTTTGAGGTACTCTGCACGTATTGATGAAGCGCATCATTTGCCTTTCCACTGCATGTACCTCAGCCTCCTCCCACTTCCTTTTTGGGTTGCTGCGTTTGTCTATGTAGAAAAAGAAAAACGGTAATGTCATCTCAACAGTTCATTAGTGAATTTTTTAAAATACAAATAAAATGGACGTGGCGGTTCTCAGTGATCCAGGACATATTGCCCTTTAGGCTATTTCAAACCAGGCGATTTCAAAACCAAGGAGATAGTAGTGGACTTTAGGAGACCCAGCTGCAGCCAATATCCATTGAAGGCATCAGTGTGGAGTTTGCCAAGACCTACAGATAAGACCTCATCTGTACTGCACTTTAATTGTAAATTAATTGTTTACTGTAGACTCACGCAGCCGCGCCACACGTTATTTTGCACAGCATCAGGAAGGTTCAGGACTGAGATGAGCTAAGTGCCGCTGAATTGTTTGTTTGCATGAGGCACGAGAGGAGTCACATAAAGGATGTGTTACACTACAAATGAGAGCTTCATTATTTTTTTACAGGACTCAGGAGACTAGTACACCAGGTGAACTCGTCACTTTTGTGCCAAGATTTTGAATTGAACTGTCCTGTCCCTGACCTAGCTATTAAGATGAAGTCAAATGATTGCTTCATAAGGAAATATAACAGCCCATTTTCTTAGAGCTACATAGCACAATGACAAGCTGCACGGTAAGCCACAACAAGAATTCTCAATTAATTAGACATATTGCAATAAATGTGTTGGACTCTGACATTAATGAGTGAATGACTGAGTTGTCACTCCCAAAGCAGGGTGCGTTCAGACTTACCTGCAGTTTAGAATCAAAGTATGTGTCATAGTCAGATGAAGATAAGCATAAATACTATATTATAAACATTTCTAGGTAGAGGTGGGATCAGCTTTGACTGGATGTTATCTTTGGGACTCACGTCCAATAATGTAAACCCTGAGCAGTGAAGCCTGAGCCACAGCTGAAACACAGAGCGGTTCACATCAGCGCCCTTGTTTCTCTGATATGCAGATTATTGCACTCTTCACTGCACTGGAGCATAGATCACTTTGCTCTGTTGTGAGGACCAGTTTCTGATAGAGAGTATTGCCAGGTTTAAAGTGAACAGGAATGTTGCTTTTGACCTTTTGAGTTTATCAGACAAAACAAAAATGTCACTAGTAGCAGATTCTACCTTGATCGCACTCTCCCCAAAACCTACCTTTGTAGTCTACATTTAGTGTTGTTCTGGGTGAACCACTTGCTGCTGAGGTACTTGGTGGTGAAACTGCTGAGGTACTTGGTGGTGAAACTGCTGAGGTACTTCGTGGTGAAACTGCTGAGGTACTTCGTGGTGAAACTACTGAGGCTGAGGTACTTTGAGGTGAAGCTGTAGGAGAACTTGAGTGTGTTGGCACTGGTGTGTCACTGGCCAGCTCGTCATCACTGGTCAAGGCTTCATCTTGTGAATCAACCTTTTCTAAAATGAAAACATTGGCAAACCAGTAACTTAGTAAGGCATTTTTGTCACTGAGAACTGAGATAATATAAAAGTGTTCTATAACATACAGTCACAAAGTTTACATACATACCTTCAGGGTCTATCACAATGTCATCCAAGGTTTGACCCTTGTATTGTGATAGAGTCCCCTTCTCCACTGCCAAAAGAACCTTGCTCATTTTAGCAAGCTGAAGTGTTCCCTGGGGGAGACGGTAATACTGTCTATGCACACGAATATCATGGCCTAAAAAATCTGCGAGTTGATCTGCTTCATTTTCTTGTAGATTAAGAACTTGAGACATTGTTGCTATATGTTTCCGAAGCCTTGTTGAGGTTAAGATCTCAGGGTGTTTGGCACCACTCTCTCGTGCAAACTTTTGGATGCAGTCTCCACCTCTGTATGCTGATAAAGCTCCTGGTCTAGCAAACATGTATATGTTTTCTTTTGGGACGCCACACATTTCTCGAGTTTCAGCTAGGAGCTTCATAGCTGAAAGCATTGAGGGTTTAAGTAGCACGGGGACTCCTCTACCTCGTTTTCCCCTGATTTCTATTCTGGTGAAGAAATCACACATTTTATTCTCCAGTGGTGTAAGGCATGCAGCGACGTCATCATTGCATTCATATGTTTCTCTTGCATTGAATGTAGCTAACTCCATTCTCGACACCTCTCCTTCCCTTCTTCTGTTGAAGATGATGACCTGAGCAAGGGTAAGTTTGGCAAGTCTTGCATAGTTGTCTGCAGAGGGACACAATTTCAACATCCTTTCAGCAACAATCTGAACATTTGCCATGTGAAAGTCCAAGCGTTTAACATCTTCAGTCAGTGGCAAAAGCTGTGGTGCATTCCACTTTAGTTCTTTCATAGTGGTAGTTGCACCCCTAGTGATAAGTCCTTTCCATCTAAAATTTTTAATGGTTTTAAATTCTCGAGCAAATTCTACAAGGGTCTGATCTCTGTCATTTGATGATAAATTATCACTCTCTATAAGCTCACTGATTAACCCCAGACTGTTGCCAATTTTGAGGGCTAAGGTTGGTTTGCTGAATGTGTTGTCTGGATTGTAACCTGCCAACTCTTTTACTGCATTAATCATATGATTAAAGTTTGCAGGATAGATGAGTTCCTCTGCTTTCCGAATGGGAGTACTCTTCTGCGCTACAACTAACAGTCGCCCTAGTTCTCTAAGTCTTTGCCTGATGTAATCATGTCTATTCTTACGTGACCCATTGAGATCAAAAAGATGTTGTCCAAACTGCAAGAGAAGTCTGTCACTTTGAATCACCCGAGTGACCTCATCGTAGGTCATACAAGAAAGCACACTCTTCAGCCCTTCACTAACTTCACGCACAACAGCAGTTTTAAGGGCACATTTTGATCGAACTCTCTGCCGTGTTAAGCCGGGTTCATTTTTACTTTCTTCAGTCTTTGCTGGGCAAATTTTCATGTGTTTCCACAATGTCCTTTTGGCATATAGTCCTTGACAATGAAAACAATGAATATAATCCATACCATGTCTAGATTTTCTTGGCCTGTAGCAGGCCTGCATCTCTCCGGTTCCCCTTCTGACTACTATAGCATTCTGTGCAAAGTTTCCACGCTTTCTAAGAATGTTAAGCTGGCGTTGTCTCTCTTTTGAATTCTTGGGATATTGAAATGCGCAGGCAACATCTTTTTCATTTCCATGAACACGTTCCAAGTGTCGTGCAATTTTTGATGTGGGCTTAAGACAAAACAGACAATAGTTTCTCTTGTCATACACTCGCCGACGTTCTAAATTTGAGGGAGGCAAAACTTTGATTGAAGCATAAACTTGCTGATCTCTGCTTTTTTTGGGTGTGTTTGACTTGTGAGATTTGATAGTTCTCTTTCTTGGAGTGTTGGAATTCCTTTCCATAGGGCTGATGGTGCTTTTTTTAGGACTAATAAAATTTACACCCTCTTTTGATGGAGACAATAAGGGATATCGCTGAGAAGGCAGTGGATTCTTTGCAACCGGATACAGTGGAGTATCATCATCAGGCTCAGAGGAACTTCCTCCCGTAGAGTCGGGGACATAGTCAGAGTCGTTGTGGTCTGTGTTATCAGACTCATCAAGGAATTTTTCCTTGGGAGCCTTAGACAAAAGTAAAAAAGTATTAAATCTTTGTTTTATGGTATATAAAGGCTTGGACTAAGTGAATTTAAAAAGCTTACATCTAAATCAAGTCTTTTTCTTGATCTTTGTTTGGAAGATCTAGTCTGGAATAGGGGACAAATAAAACATGTTGTTAGGTATACAACATTTATTCACAGTTGAAACAATATAAAATAGTAAGCGTTATATTGGGGGGAAAAGTCTGACAGTTCAGCCACTACAATGAGTATTGAGTAATTTTATTTGATCTTACTGCATCAATAAGCATTTGACTAGAAGTTGTAGTAGAACTAAAACTGATACCCGAAATCATATCTTTAATTTGACTGTGCAAGTCTCACAGAGACCAAATATATGCATTTTTCAGTGGTAGTGTGGCACCAAGGGGAAACAACTGAATTTGAATCAAAGACGTCATTGCTAAGAAGTAGGAGTAGTAACAGCTTATGGCCTTAATGATAATAATCACTGGGCACAATGTTGAGTAATTTTTGCCCACTGGGTCACTTTAGTGGGTGTAGCAACAACCAAACAAGAAGAAGAACAGACATCTCTAACATGTACTTTTGAAAAAGAAACAAGCTGTTGCTTAATGCCAAACCATTATGTTACCTCTGTTTTGGAAGGTGGCTGTGGCTCTCTATTCTCTATCAGTATGGATTCATCCAGGGATGAAGTATCTATTGGGGCTAGACACTGAAATGACAAATCACTTGATCAACACAGAACATTCAAATCATCATTGAATATTTAGATAATAAATTCTATAAAACATACAGAAATGTCCTCATGGCCAATGTCCACCTCAAAGCCATCATGCAAAGGGGACTGTGAATTCATCTGTGGAAAAAAAAGTAATTTTAGAAGCTGAGAAAGCAATGATAATAAAACAATATGCTTTACCACAAAAAACACACACAATCAAAAACTGTTACCACAGGCTATTTAGGATAGATGCTTAAGGTTAGCAATAAAATTGCCAACACTGAGCACAGTACAATGATTTGTAAACATTTGATCTTCTCAATGAATTGACAAGAAACTGGTTCAAACATTAAGTCTTCCTCTCACTTCAGATCCCACAGGTGAAACATAGTTGCCTTAATGTAAGGAGCATTTTATATGTGGCTTACTCTAAACCCATTTTCAATATCAAACATTATGACCCATATTGCTATGGCTAAAATTACGCTTTCAGTACTGCACATGCATCACATTTTACAAGTATACTCACAAGCTTGTCCAATTCTGCCAGTTGTTTCATCAACTGTGCTCGCTTCAATAACATCATGGTATGTTGTCTTTCTTTAACAGTTTGTTGCTCCTCTGCAGTTTTGTAAAGATTGAAGCATTCTTGATTATGTTGTCTCAGTTTGGTCATTCGTGACTGAAATTATGAAAATACAAATTGTTGTAAAATAACATTTCAAAGTTAAAAAAAAAAAAAAAAAGTTCATACCAAGCTAATAAAACTTAACTGTAATAACATTTTCTCTAGCACTTAATTTATTTTTAAGAATGGCCTTGCATAGTTGTTGGGAGTGAAGCAACACAATTAAAAATGCTATTTAATAACACAAAACTCAGGTCTCAGATGTTTAACTGACTGACACAGCACTGACTAAAAGCAATGTATTTGATTAATTTCATTTAATTTGGCTGAATTTCTCCTTAATCATTAAGATATGTGGGCAATGGCAAAGTAAAAAAAATAAACTGAATTGATTGTTTCATAGAGCATACAAATAATGCTACAAATAAAAACCTAGTATGTTTGAAAAATGACTCATTCTCCATATAGACTCATTACATGACAGTGACTCAGTGTGTTCAATCCTGTATTACTTTTTATGTTAAGTAATTCATTATCAGTTTTTGCCAGTAAATAGCTGTACTTTAAACTTTGGTTTGACTAAAAGCAGCAGTCCTATAAGGCAAAAATAAAAATCAACGAAATATACAACATGTATAGGGATAAAGCCAGTATTGTGATTTTGCCAAAGCAAAAATCGTGACTTGTTGCCATTGCCTAAATAGACCCATTTAGTTCACCATGAATGTATCTGTGAACCTTAAAAACAGGCCTTACCTTATGTCTGTCACTCTCAACAATCATCTTATTCATATCAGGTGTTGATGTCTGATAAAGAGAAAAAAACACAGATATAAATAAACAAATATATGTTGACTCAAATCTTCATACTGAATACTGAATTACAACATGCTACAATCTAAGCATACTTTAATATATAGAGATTTAATTTGGCTTAGTGATTAATTCAAATGTTGTAATGGCCTCCCAGTAGTGTTTCCCAATCACAGAGTCCATAAGGTTAAACATTGTTTTTGCATTTGGTGAATTACGCTTTACACAGTATCTTTCAGACTCATACCTGAGGTCTGTAATCATCACTGGACACCTCTTCAGTGGCATCAGGTGGAGACTTTTGCTGGAAAATTAAATCAAATGAAAGAAACACTTCAGTGTTGACCAAGCTCAATATCAGTCTGATCAAATGAGAAAACATACTAAAGGCTCACTTATTTACTCATTCATTGTTGAGTCTTTGACACCTCAGAACCATTATATAATTCACTCTCTAGGCAACATTGTGATTATTTTATATTCAAGTTTTTAATGCAACCTGACAGTAAAGTCTACACTGACACCAGTTTTTTCATATTTGAATACTTTTGGGGTCATTCTAAACCTACACACGCACAACTTTTAGCCAATTGGGGACACTCATTCACACTGAACATATGACAGTAGAGATGTCTATATAAGAATACTTTTGGGGTCGTTCTAAACCTACACACGCACAACTTTTAGCCAATTGGGGACACTCATTCACATGCTGCAACTTCAGTACAAGTTTCAATACTTTGGACTACTTGGGCAGAAAATAAAAAAGCTGCATAAAATTACTTTCTCAAAGAGCCACCAATCCTGCACTTTATAATAACATGCAACCTATGAACCTTAAAAACAGGCCTTACCTTATGTCTGTCACTCTCAACAATCATCTTATTCATATCAGGCGTTGATGTCTGATAAAGAGAAAAAAACACATAAATAAACAAATATCATATGTTGACTCAAATCTCCATACTGAAATACAACATGCTACAATCTAAGCATACTTTAATATATAGAGATTTAATTTGGCTTAGTGATTAATTCAAATGTTGTAATGGCCTCCCAGTAGTGTTTCCCAATCCCAGAGACCATAAGGTTAAACATTGTTTTTGCATTTGGTGAATTACGCTTTACACAGTATCTTTCAGACTCATACCTGAGGTCTATCATCGTCACTGGACACCTCTTCAGTGGCATCAGGTGGAGACTTTTGCTGGAAAATTAAATCAAATGAAATAACCACTTCAGTGTTGACCAAGCTCAATAACAGTCTGATCAAATGAGAAAACATACTAAAGGCTCACTTATTTACTCATTCATTGTTGAGTCTTTGACACCTCAGAACCATTATATAATTCACTCTAGGCAACATTGTGATTATTTTATATTCAAGTTTTTAATGCAACCTGACAGTAAAGTCTACACTGACACCAGTTTTTTCATATTTGAATACTATTGGGGTCATTCTAAACCTACACACGCACAACTTTTAGCCAATTGGGGACACTCATTCACACTGAACATATGACAGTAGAGATGTCTATATAAGAATACTTTTGGGGTCGTTCTAAACCTACACACGCACAACTTTTAGCCAATTGGGGACACTCATTCACATGCTGCAACTTCAGTACAAGTTTCAATACTTTGGACTACTTGGGCAGAAAATAAAAAAGCTGCATAAAATTACTTTCTCAAAGAGCCACCAATCCTGCACTTTATAATAACATGCAACCTATGAACCTTAAAAACAGGCCTTACCTTATGTCTGTCACTCTCAACAATCATCTTATTCATATCAGGCGTTGATGTCTGATAAAGAAAAAAAAAACACAGATATAAATAAACAAATATCTTTTTTTTTACTCAAATCTCCATTCTGAAATACAACATGCTACAATCTAAGCATACTTTAATATATAGAGATTTAATTTGGCTTAGTGATTAATTCAAATGTTGTAATAGCCTCCCAGTAGTGTTTCCCAATCCCAGAGACCATAAGGTTAAACATTGTTTTTGCATTTGGTGAATTACGCTTTACACAGTATCTTTCAGACTCATACCTGAGGTCTATCATCGTCACTGGACACCTCTTCAGTGGCATCAGGTGGAGACTTTTGCTGGAAAATTAAATCAAATGAAATAAACACTTGTGTTGACCAAGCTCAATAACAGTCTGATCAAATGAGAAAACATACTAAAGGCTCACTTATTTACTCATTCATTGTTGAGTCTTTGACACCTCAGAACCATTATATAATTCACTCTAGGCAACATTGTGATTATTTTATATTCAAGTTTTTAATGCAACCTGACAGTAAAGTCTACACTGACACCAGTTTTTTCATATTTGAATACTATTGGGGTCATTCTAAACCTACACACGCACAACTTTTAGCCAATTGGGGACACTCATTCACACTGAACATATGACAGTAGAGATGTCTATATAAGAATACTTTTGGGGTCGTTCTAAACCTACACACGCACAACTTTTAGCCAATTGGGGACACTCATTCACATGCTGCAACTTCAGTACAAGTTTCAACACTTGGGACTACTTGGGCAGCAAATAAAAAAGCTGCATAAAATTACTTTCTCAAAGAGCCACCAATCCTGCACTTTATAATAACATGCAACCTATGAACCTTAAAAACAGGCCTTACCTTATGTCTGTCACTCTCAACAATCATCTTATTCATATCAGGCGTTGATGTCTGATAAAGAGAAAAAAAACACATATAAATAAACAAATATCATATGTTGACTCAAATCTTCATACTGAAATACAACATGCTACAATCTAAGCATACTTTAATATATAGAGATTTAATTTGGCTTAGTGATTAATTCAAATGTTGTAATGGCCTCCCAGTAGTGTTTCCCAATCCCAGAGACCATAAGGTTAAACATTGTTTTTGCATTTGGTGAATTACGCTTTACACAGTATCTTTCAGACTCATACCTGAGGTCTATCATCGTCACTGGACGCCTCTTCCGTGGCATCAGGTGGAGACTTTTGCTGGAAAATTAAATCAAATGAAATAACCACTTCAGTGTTGACCAAGCTCAATAACAGTCTGATCAAATGAGAAAACATACTAAAGGCTCACTTATTTACTCATTCATTGTTGAGTCTTTGACACCTCAGAACCATTATATAATTCAATCTCTAGGCAACATTGTGATTATTTTATATTCAAGTTTTTAATGCAACCTGACAGTAAAGTCTACACTGACACCAGTTTTTTCATATTTGAATACTATTGGGGTCATTCTAAACCTACACACGCACAACTTTTAGCCAATTGGGGACACTCATTCACATGCTGCAACTTCAGTACAAGTTTCAATACTTTGGACTACTTGGGCAGAAAATAAAAAAGCTGCATAAAATTACTTTCTCAAAGAGCCACCAATCCTGCACTTTATAATAACAGGCAACCTGTGAACCTTAAAAACAGGCCTTACCTTATGTCTGTCACTCTCAACAATCATCTTATTCATATCAGGCGTTGATGTCTGATAAAGAGAAAAAAAACACATATAAATAAACAAATATCATATGTTGACTCAAATCTTCATACTGAAATACAACATGCTACAATCTAAGCATACTTTAATATATAGAGATTTAATTTGGCTTAGTGATTAATTCAAATGTTGTAATGGCCTCCCAGTAGTGTTTCCCAATCCCAGAGTCCATAAGGTTAAACATTGTTTTTGCATTTGGTGAATTACGCTTTACACAGTATCTTTCAGACTCATACCTGAGGTCTATCATCGTCACTGGACACCTCCTCAGTGGCATCAGGTGGAGACTTTTGCTGGAAAATTAAATCAAATGAAATAACCACTTCAGTGTTGACCAAGCTCAATAACAGTCTGATCAAATGAGAAAACATACTAAAGGCTCACTTATTTACTCATTCATTGTTGAGTCTTTGACACCTCAGAACCATTATATAATTCACTCTAGGCAACATTGTGATTATTTTATATTCAAGTTTTTAATGCAACCTGACAGTAAAGTCTACACTGACACCAGTTTTTCATATTTGAATACTATTGGGGTCATTCTAAACCTACACACGCACAACTTTTAGCCAATTGGGGACACTCATTCACACTGAACATATGACAGTAGAGATGTCTATATAAGAATACTTTTGGGGTCGTTCTAAACCTACACACGCACAACTTTTAGCCAATTGGGGACAAGCATTTACACGCTGCAACTTCAGTACAAGTTTCAATATTTGTGACTACTTGGGCAGAAAATAAAAAAGCTGCATAAAAATGCTTTTTCATTGGTCCACTCCTATCACTACCATCATCCATGTTAAGTTATTCTACCTGTTTACGCCAAGGCCAGTCAGCCTCACCATAATCATAAGAAATTTCTTCCCCCAGGGCAATGTCTTTAAGAGCAAAGAGACAAAGATGGGGACTTCCATCAACTTCAATTGTCTTCATCTTACAGTTTGGAGTGTTGCAGTTATCATTGACAAGTCTTCCTAGTGAACTGTCTTCAATGGATGCGTCAACACTTATAGAATAGAACAATCTGTTAGCATGAAACATTTCAAAGATGTTCCTGTCATTATAATCCACATGCATGGCTTGGTAAATAACTTAACGGTCATAAGACACCTCCCAAAACTATGGGATTGCATTATAAATCGTATTCATAAACAATATGACTTACCACCAAAGCTTTCCCTTCCACTGAAAATCAAAGAGAAACACATCTTCTTTATCTGTAAAGCTCTTCAGTAGAAGAGAGTCTCGTTGGAGAAGTTTGCCCCGATATTCAAGTAGAAAATCTCCCTTACTAAAATTGCTGGTTGCAAACACACCTCTGCCTTAAAAAACAAAAAAAGAAACTGTGTGAGTCAATTTTACATATTTCAGGAAATATACATGTGCATAGTAACATGAAAAAATGTTTACAGACCTTTGTAAGGGTTAATAAAATGTTCCTTAAGACCAATTTTATCTGATCTTAATTTCACATGTAGTTCGGCCTCCTGTTGAGGACTTACACGTCTCCTCCTCAAAGAGGAGTTTTTCGGCCCTATGTCCACCATGTGATCTGTGTGAAAAAAGTATAATCTTATGTCAGTTTTAGATATTAATGACAGCCAGTTTCCTAACATGCACTATTCATTATATTTTTCTAAGCCTTATACTGCTTTTAGTAAGGAATGCAGCAAAAAACATTTAACACGTTATACCATAACCATACATAACTGACACTTTTTAAAATATTTTATGGTAATACAATAATGTACATTAATGCAATACAGTGTGCAAAATACATATGTAGTTTTATTTTTAAATCATCATATGCCCGTAATTCTCTCGCTTTTTTTAGCTTAAATTTTGCTTGGAATTGTCAAAACCACTGTCAGTTGTCATTCCTTACTTAAAACAAGAGAAATGTCTAAGGCTATCTCTTTACAAAATTGCCAACTGGTGTTGTCCTTCTCAGCTAACTAGCTAGCCAAGATTAGCTGGTCTTGTGCTAAAATATTCTATACTATAGAAGTCTATAGAAGAGAGTTTATACCAATTTATCCCTTTTACAATAATTTTCATGGACATTACAGACTGATTGAATTGCACAAAATATACATCTGGTAAGTAATTACCAAACCACCAAGTTTTGCTTACCTTCAACTACCTGGTTGTCTGCTAAGCTGCTTTCAGGTCTCTGTAGCATTGACCGTGTGCCAGCATATGCAGGTAGCGCAGTAATGTAACAATTTACCCGCGAAAACAGCTACTTTCGCGCTCTGCTCCGCCCCTCCCCTCCCTTCCCTTCAATTAAAGGTCTAATCTAGTATTTGTCAAGCAGTAATAATCGGCTCTGTGGTGTAGTGGTTAAGCAATGGACTTTCTCTCTGGAGATCAGTGTTCAAATCCTGGCTGGCCCTTGTCTATGTGTGTTTTTATTTTTTATTATTTGTTTTAAATGTCAGTAAAAGAAGACACATATTTATCTTTTAAACAAACTGTAATAATAAATAAATAATAAAATAATAATTATTATTTTATATTAACATTATGTTAACTTAATGTTTATTTGATGACCAGAGGAGACAGTGGACACAGTGAGACCAGAGCAGACAGAGGTCACAGTGAGACCAGAGGAGACAGAGGACACAGTGAGACCAGAGGAGACAGTGGACACAGTGAGACCAGAGGAGACAGAAATCACAGTGAGACCAGAGGAGACAGAGGTCACAGTGAGACCAGAGGAGACAGAGGTCACAGTGAGACCAGAGCAGACAGTGGACACAGTGAGACCAGAGGAGACAGAGGGCACAGTGAGACCAGAGGAGACAGTGGACACAGTGAGACCAGAGGAGACAGTGGACACAGTGAGACCAGAGGAGACAGTGGACACAGTGAGACCAGAGGAGACAGAGGTCACAGTGAGACCAGAGCAGACAGTGGACACAGTGAGACCAGAGGAGACAGAGGGCACAGTGAGACCAGAGCAGACAGTGGACACAGTAAGACCAGAGGAGACAGAGGGCACAGTGAGACCAGAGCAGACAGTGGACACAGTGAGACCAGAGGAGACAGAGGGCACAGTGAGACCAGAAGAGACGGAGGCCTCAGTAGGACCAGAGGAGACAGAGGCCATAGTTAGACTTGAGGATGCCACCTCCTCTAGTGTATTCCTTGTCTTCTCTTTTGCCTCATCTACTCTGGCCTGTTTAGAGAGCTGAAAACTGGCCTCAAAAATGAGAGAATTGACCTTTGTCTTTTTCCTGGCATCTTAAAAAAAGAAATTGATTCTGCACTTCATAGTGCTCCACTGACACTGTAGTGTAGGGAAAGGGAGGGAGGGACATGACCAGAATACATTCGTAACACCAATACAAGTCCGTGCGTAAACATTCTGCTGTACATTGGTTCCTTTTCACAACAATGGCGTGTGAGCGTGTGCAATTTGTGTCACATGGTAAATGTGTCTACATCTATCCAATGAGTTGCATTGTTCACTGTGTTGACTACTTATCTGCTGGAAAGTGGTGGAAGTTACTAATTCCACAGAGACAGACAGTGTTCGCGCATATAAAGAATTAATTCAAAACCAAACAGTGTTCTTGATACTGTCCTCAGAGTCCACTGGGTTTTAGCTCAGTCCTCAAATTCACAACTCCAGCCGGACCTGCCCTAGGGCTTTACTGTAAAGGCAAAATATGGCTCCTGTCTTAACAAGCAATGACCCAGACAATTTAACAAATATATCTAGCAGCAGCATAGGTGGTTTACATATGAGCATCCCTTCACCCGTTGGTGATGTAAAAAAGCTAGGGATTAACTTGAGGACAAGAGAGAGAGTTGGGAGGTGGTCCACAGAGTCTGTTTAACAGCTGTGCAACAAAGTTTTTCTTTTTTAACACGTCGCAGGGCTCTCTGAAACTTTTGATTCTGAGCCACTTCTTTAAGAGTTTAAAATTTCTTGAGGAGTGTAAAAATAATTATATCTATGAGCAATTAGTTATTTCAAATCATTCAGACTTAAATTGCATCTGATGTTTGTGGCCTATTGTCATCACAGAAACATTAATATGGTTTGGTCATGAATCTGTGTTATGTCTTATGCTGACAGACCAAGTATACCCAACCTGAGGTCTGCGGGGCAAATCTGGTTCTCTGTGATGTCTGTGTTCACATAAATAATGTTTTAAAAGTTTTGGTCCTTATTAATGCCTAAACATTAGGTAAAAAAATAGCCAACATAGTTTTGGAACTGGTAGTTATACATGTGTTTGATCTGAAAATTTTTAAAAAAGAAACCCATTATAACATTAACATTGAACATAATGCAAATAAGAATAATTATAATCAATAAATCAATAACAAAATTGTTATTAATTATTATGTAGTAAGGTAATATACCATGCCATATATATATATATATATATATATATATATATATATATATATATATATATATATATATATATATATATATATATATATATATATATATATATATATATATATAAAATTAGGCAAAATGCAAGACAACTATTTGATTTGGGGTCCTTAGATCATTTACACTTCCACTAGACACCAAACCCTCCAATTGGGGTCACAGACAATTCCATACACCGCCACTAGCTGCCGATAGAGAGTCACACACAAATTGATGGGGGGTGGAGTGGGGGGTCACACACACACACAAAAAATCTGAAACATGTCACTTTTAGGGACAGTTGAGATTTTAAGAGAGAAATACATTTTGAAGCTTGGACATTACAAATTCAATGAAATCTAATCGGGGACCGTGGTTTTGGTCCCCAATTGAAATGCTGTCCCCAATCAACTGGTGTGTATTCTGGTTTGAGTCCCCAATATTTACCTAAGCAAGGACACACACACACACACACACACACACACACACACACACACACACACACACACACACACACACACTCTAACAGTCCCGGTCTGGATAAGCGGTATGACCTCTGACCCTCTGATCCAGCCCCAGAGTGCAGGGCCCGGGATATCCTCCAGATAAGAAAACTGGGTAAACTGCATTTAGTCAAGAGAAAGTATGGATTGTAGTGCATGTGTGGAAAAACTTATAAAGCCTCTGCTGGAGAGTTTTACACACTGTTGCTGCTATAAACATGCAACGACATAACAAACATAAACAAACTTTCTCAGAAAACAGTTTACAGGCTGATTGTTCGACCATGTCAGTCATAAATGTGCAATAAAATCAATACTACAAGAATTATTTGTCATGATTCTCCTCAAGAAGCTTAGTTATGTTTTTTTTTGTTCATGCATTACTGAAAGAAACGTGTGACGGTCAAAAAAAAAACCCCAAACATTTTCACTATGTCTGATATGTAAGTTTGCTTTTCCCAAATAAATCAAATGCTGCAGTTCTCAGTAAAGTCCTAATGTGAACTGAGTCATATTTGGGCAACATTTTTAAACAATTTAAAGTCAATAATCCAGGCTGTTATCTGTGATATCTGTGCCCAACATGTGAAATCAGAGTGTCTAAATTATATATGATTACACATGATTCTGGCAAAAAACAGTGTTCTTTGACATGTAGTGCCCTCTGGTGGGTAATATGCAAGATGTGCCCCAGTATGTGTCTGAGCATGTTTTTCTGTTACAATTGCAATGCAAAAATAGTTAGAACAAGTGTTAATTACTAATTTGTTTCTATGGTTGACATAAATTATAATTTTGTATGTTTTTTGTATAAAATGTGTGATCACATTTCTTTTAACACATCAGTGAAGGGGAGTTTAACATCTTTCAGCGGACAGAGAGTATTGTTGCCTGACATAGAAGTAGACCTTTAATTAGGTCGACACGTCACACTCCGGCAACAAGTCAAGGACCTCACAAACACCTCAAAGAAAAGTGTGGCAACTTATATTTCAGTTATTTTCATGTTGACTGAAACTAAACCTTGGCAGCTCAACGGGAGACCCAGGTTTGAGTCTCGGTCAGGTCATTTCCCCAGTGTCACTCCCCACTTCCCTTCGCCCCACCTCCCGTCCAGCCACTGTCATGCAATCAATAAAAGCCAAAAAGCCCAAAGAAAGAGATCTATTTAATTGAATTATTTTCTATAAAGCAAATTAATAGCATCAACACCCCCAGATGACCTAATGTCCTCCTGTAACCGAAGCACAGAGGGTTACCTGGCAGTGTGTAATAAGGTCAAGTCAGACCAAAGAGAATTAAATGATGAATGAGGAGGCTTCTACTAGTGTGCTTATCTGCAGGTTCTGTTTTAAAAAACATTCTGATGGAAGTTTCAAAGCAAACACAACCAAAACACAAACAGGACTACCCTATCAGAGGTACGGGGCAAACTTTGTATACCAATATTTGACTGAAAATGAAATGAAATCCTGCACATTATGCCTTTAATTATCTGTGTTTTGTGTGATTTTCCAAAAAAAAAACTGCACATACAATACTGCAATATGTACACAGCATGTTGTGGAGTATGAGAGCTCATAATGAAATTAAAAGGTGAATAAATTGTAATGTTCACTTTTATCCAGTAGAGGGCAGACTAACACAGGCCTCCTGCAAATTAGTCATCTATATTAATTCCCATCAATATAATCTTTTGAAGTTTTATTAAAACAAAGTCACATCAAGTGAAAAGCACCCTTGAATATGTCCGTTTGACCAGATATAAATCCCTGTGTTGCACACTTGTTCCTGAGTTTGAGCTGTCAACAGGTGAAACTTCAAAAACAAGACCCAAACTGAGCTTCATCTATTCACTTGTCCTCTTGGCCATCCGGGAAAATAAGGTCAGTGAAGATGAATGAGTCTATTTGGAACAGTTGTTTGTTTTTAAGTCAAGTTGAGTACTCTTGGTTTGATTTAAAAGCGGCGTTAATGGAGTCTTGTAAAGGCGTTTGTACCAGTGAGTGAATAAGTCACACACTCTGACGGTCTAAAGGCTTCCCCTGTTTATGCACCGTGTGTGGCAGTCAGAGATTATCATAAACAAATGTAATCATCTGGCCATGAATTAAACTCAGAAGAAACTCATGGACATGTGCAATATACATCCTTACAGTGACATATTGTATTAGGATATTTATAGCGATTGGACACATTGCATGTTTTGGATACTTTGCGTTACAATACAGTGTTTACAGTAGAACTATATTGTCCATGTAATAGATGTTTGTGTGTACAAGAATAGCATGAGCAGACTGCACGAAGCTCAGGACTATAGAGTTGGAATAGCTACTTTATAGTAATTGTACAAATATATACAACAAAATTCAGATGCAACATCAGGATACAGGATAGAAAACAACAAACCATACTCATGGTCAAGTTTTCAGATACAGGCTAAATGAGTTTCCACCGCGTGGTGTCTGGGCACTCCCTTAAAGATAGGGAGAAGATCTCGGTGACCTGAGAAGAGCTTGAGTAGAGCTGCTGCTCCTCCACACTGAGAGGAGCCAGCTGAGACTTCATCTGTTCCAGATGCCTCCAGGACACATCTCTGGGAAAGTTTTTCTGGCATGTCCCACTGGGAGGAGGCCCCGGGAAAGTCCTAGGACACATTGGGAGGACTATGTCTCTCGGCTGGCCTGGGAACACCTCAGTATTCCCCCGGAGGAGCTGGAGGAAGTGTCTGGGGAGAGGGAAGTCTGGGCCTCTCTGCTTAGACTACTTAGGCTGCTGCTCCTGTGACATGCTCTGGATAAGTGAGATAATGTAAGAAGATGAGATGAGACATTCATTTTAATTTTTTTGAACATTTTAATTCGTTATTAGTGGTGTGTTGTCTTTTGGGGCTGGGCTTTTAGTTTGCTATTAAGTTTCGATATGGCTCTTGGGTAAAAACTGCACTGAAATCTTGTGCTGTGTGTTTTAACAGCAGTGGGCAGCAGATCAAACAGGTTATGGGCAGGAGGTAAGCGTATTCAATAATGCTGTCTGACTTCTGCAGACAGATAGTGGGAGGTGGACATGTGGTCCAGAGCTGGGAATTGGCAGTATGTGATTTTTTTTTCCTTTCGTGTCTGTACAATTCTCTGCAGAACTGTTCCTGTACCTCACCAGGAGGGGCAGCAGAGCTTGTTTATCAACACATTCATTCAGTTCCACTGCCACAAAGACCATTACAAGGCATTTCTAACTTATACTGTTTTTAAAAGTGATGCAACAGATTTATTCATAATGACTTTCCAAAATATTATTACGACATTCTGGGAGGGGATCCAAATTTAACAAAACAAAATGATAATGCTGAAGTGAGAGACATGGAAGTGTTTTTGAAGCTGTAAACAACATAGTCCTAAATTTTGGTTATAAAGCTAAAACCCCAACAGGATCTATCCAAAACTGAATGACTCTTTTTAAGATGGAGACATGTTTGTACTAGTGCAGAGTACAGTATAAACATCATCATTTTCATCATTTTGTTGCTTCAAAGCTCCTGAAATGAAAGCCTGAGACCACCAACATGAAAGTGCGCAGGCAGGCGGTGATAGCTCATCTAAAGAGTTACTGTAATTGGGACGTGTTCCTGTTTGTGGGACTGTGAGGCGGCCTGCTGTTTGTGGCCCGGGTTAGTGGGTCAGTCCAAACAGTTTAAAGACCTGTAGATGAAGGAGTGTGGCCTGTACACAGAGCACAGATTATGGAAATGTAAATCTTTTACCCACTCATCATTAAAATACAACTTAAACATCTGTTAAATATGTATCCAGGACCACACACAGAGATAATATCAACTTTTATGCCACAATTTACATTCATTTATTCAGTTATGACATTAATGATTGTAAAACATGATCATTAGGTGAAGAAATATCAAACTTTATCCATTAAAACATCAGCATCTGGTGAACTCTATCCAGTAAAACTTTAACATCCGGTGGACACTATGCAGTAAAATGTTGGCATCAGGTGAACACAGAGAGTAAAATGTTAGCATCATGTGGTCGCTATCATGTAAAACATTAGCATCAGGTGGACACAGAGAGTAAAATGTTAGCATCATGTGGTCTCTATCTAGTAAAACATTAGCATCAGGTGGACACAAGCCAATAAAACAACAGCATCAGGTGGACACTATCCATCAAAACGTTAGCATCAGGTGGTCACTATTCAGTAAAACCTTAGCATCAGTTGGACGCAATCCAGTAAAACGTTAGCATCAGGTGGACACAGGGAGTAAAATGTTAGCATCAGGTGGACACAGAGAGTAAAATGTTAGCATCATGTGGTCGCTATCAAGTAAAACATTAGCATCAGGTGCACACAAGCCAATAAAACAACAGCATCAGGTGGACACTATCCAGTAAAACGTTAGCATCAGGTGGTCACTATTCAGTAAAACCTTAGCATCAGTTGGACACTATCCAGTAAAATGTTAGCATCAGGTGGACACAGAGAGTAAAATGTTAGCATCATGTGGTCGCTATCAAGTAAAACATTAGCATCAGGTGGACACAGAGAGTAAAATGTTAGCATCATGTGGTCTCTATCTAGTAAAACATTAGCATCAGGTGGACACAAGCCAATAAAACAACAGCATCAGGTGGACACTATCCATTAAAACGTTAGCATCAGGTGGTCACTATTCAGTAAAACCTTAGCATCAGTTGGACGCAATCCAGTAAAACGTTAGCATCAGGTGGACACAGGGAGTAAAATGTTAGCATCAGGTGGACACAGAGAGTAAAATGTTAGCATCATGTGGTCGCTATCAAGTAAAACATTAGCATCAGGTGCACACAAGCCAATAAAACAACAGCATCAGGTGGACACTATGCAGTAAAACGTTAGCATCAGGTGGTCACTATTCAGTAAAACCTTAGCATCAGTTGGACACTATCCAGTAAAATGTTAGCATCAGGTGGACACAGAGAGTAAAATGTTAGCATCATGTGGTCGCTATCAAGTAAAACATTAGCATCAGGTGGACACAGAGAGTAAAATGTTAGCATCATGTGGTCTCTATCTAGTAAAACATTAGCATCAGGTGGACACTATGCAGTAAAACGTTAGCATCAGGTGGTCACTATTCAGTAAAACCTTAGCATCAGTTGGACACTATCCAGTAAAATGTTAGCATCAGGTGGACACAGAGAGTAAAATGTTAGCATCATGTGGTCGCTATCAAGTAAAACATTAGCATCAGGTGGACACAGAGAGTAAAATGTTAGCATCATGTGGTCTCTATCTAGTAAAACATTAGCATCAGGTGGACACAAGCCAATAAAACAACAGCATCAGGTGGACACTATCCATCAAAACGTTAGCATCAGGTGGTCACTATTCAGTAAAACCTTAGCATCAGTTGGACGCAATCCAGTAAAACTTTAGCATCAGGTGGACACAGAGAGTAAAATGTTAGCATCAGGTGGACACAGAGAGTAAAATGTTAGCATCATGTGGTCTCTATCAAGTAAAACATTAGCATCAGGTGGACACAGAGAGTAAAATGTTAGCATCATGTGGTCTCTATCTAGTAAAACATTAGCATCAGGTGGACACAAGTCAATAAAACAACAGCATCAGGTGGACACTATCCAGTAAAACGTTAGCACCAGGTGGTCACTATTCAGTAAAACCTTAGCATCAGTTGGACACAATCCAGTAAAACGTTAGCATCAGGTGGACACAGAGAGTAAAATGTTATGTGGTATCCAGTCAAGTAGTAGCAGTTATCCAGTAGAGTATCAGCACCAGATGGACATCAGATTCAAAAACTAAATGTAAAATGTTAGCATTTAATTGACACAATGTAAAATCAATGCATAAGATGAAAACCAAGTGTAAGGTGTTAGCATCAGGGGGTTGCTAGCTGGTGAAACATTTGCTTCAGATGGATACAATGCAGTAAAATGTTGCCAGGTGTAAACAAAAAAAGTTTTTTTAAATTTTTTATAAAGGTTTAAAAAAAGTAAAATAGGAACATAGGAATTAGACCAGTGTAAAAAAGACAATTAATATTTCCGGTATATATTTATATATCTTTATGGGTCATTTATAAAAGTTTGACAGTCTCAAATGGGTTTGCCACAGCATTTCACTATTAGTCTTTTAGTGTGTATACAGGCTGGTAGGTACCTGATGTTGCTTTAAATTTGCACTGGAAACTGACAGAATATCAAAACGTATTACCACTGTTGTACAGGATGCAGCTAACTCCACTAGGCTGCACAAAAACTCTTGAGCTCTATATATCTTGAGAGCACTTTTTTTTTCAATCACATGGACATTTAGTTTTGCATTTAAAGCAGGATGACCCACAGAACATTCATGACTGAGCTATTTTGACCACACCTGTCAATCATACCTAACCTAATAAACAAACTGCCTGGATGTTAGACTTTTAGTGGATTTTTCCTCCCTTACACACCCTACTGACCCACTTACAAGCCTTTTTTTCCCCCTATTAGCGAACACCTGTCCTCTATCTCCCCATTTCCCGCTGGATTGGTCCACCGTCGGCCCTCCACGTGCAGGACAGATGGAGCGCTTCTCTCTTATCGCTGTAGCTATTTATAGTAATGTCTGAGACGCCCTCTTGTGTGCGTGCACTGACTGTTTACTCACGGGCCAGGGAAGCGTGTGTGCGTATCTCGACAACGGGCCGGGAGCAGATGGAGGAGCGCCCGGAACAGATGACTGAGTGGCTGGCTAGGGACGCCATGTTTGCTCCACTGACACATATGGAACAATCGCAAGTCCAGTTTAGTCTTGAAATAAATGAGCAGTTGTGCAATTGTTCAAAAAAAAAAAAAAAAAAAGGGTTGGTTGACCTCCTTCAGTACTGCAGTGACAGTTTTATCTTGATATCTACAAAATGTACTGCTCAAGTATGCAGCTACGTCTCCTCCTCATAATAGAATTAGGCAAGAATCTTCAAAAGCACTTGAATCTGGTTGCATCATCGAGGTTTGGATTATTTTTTATTTTTTTAACATTTCCACCACACACTGCACATATGTACATGGTCTGAAGGGCTTTCACACCTGCACCGTTTGCTCTGCACTTCTGGACTTTCCAAACTGCACCTTAGTTCAGTTTGGGAAAGAGAGTTGGGGATAGTTTGGTTGGACTTTAGACCAAATGAAGGAAATCACAGACGATTGAATACACAAGGAAGACACACAGATGATGTTTTGTGTGGCTCTATTTTTATCACTACTCTACGGCAGCTAACCATTTACTAATGAGCATTATATTGTGAAACATGTCTAAGCAGACGTTTCAGTTGTTTGTAATAATTCTATATGAGTAATTACATGTATTATAGGTCCAACTCCAGTCTGATTATTGTATTTCTGTAAAACCAACAGTACTTCCAATGTAAGTCCAAATGATCCAATCTTAGAGTATAGAGTGAAACCAAAGTTAGTGAACCAAACAAATTCTATGCAGCAATATGTGAAGATTTAGTGTGGACTTTGGTGTGTACTTTCCGGTGAGTAAAAGCACTACGTTTATAGAAAATCTTGTTGGTACAATTGTTTACTGTGTGTTCTTTATTCTCAGTATGACCCAGTTGGATACAGGTAACCAGCTGGGTATGCGTTTGTGATTCCACTATAGCGTTTGAAGGAGAGACATATCAGTTACATGAACAGTGGCATACAAACTTACAGACATTTAGCTACATTTAGCTAGATAAAAATCTTTGCTGCCCCAGCCTTCTACATTGTAGCATTTCCTTCTTGTATATGACATATATTTATCACAACAACAAGACTAAATTAATTAATCTATCTTCTTCTACCTAGTTCCATTAGGGGTCAGGGGTCACTTAGTCGCAGGGCTGACATTTAGACGTTGACAGACAACTATTTACTATCACATTCATTCACTAGCGGCAACACAGAGTCACCAATCGACCTATACATGCATGTTTTTGGGATGTTTTTGCCATTGCAGTAGACCTTTTGCCAATGCCAACACCTTAAAAAGCATTAAAAACCAACCTGAGCACTTCAGTAGAAACGTATGTTTAGTGCCACATGCCAACTTTGTGTTCACTATGTGTATAATAAGTATGTAGGATGTAACCACTATGATGATGTAAATCTTAGCCTTTTGACCCCTTGGCTGTCATACTAACTCTTGGTGTGACAAGTGATGGGGCAGCAGTGACAGATATGTGTGTGCTTTAGGTTTGAAGATGTAGCAACCTTTTTACCATTACAAATGTATGCTGCTCTGATTGGATGAAACTGTTGTTGATAAATCCAATCACTGAGCACTTATTTATTTAAAATACCTGCCCTTTTGCAAACGCTTTCAGCCATCCCAGATGGTACCGTGGAGCAGTTCTATCTAGCAGAGTCAGGTTACTGTCATACAGGGTAAGTAAAAGAATGGACTGAGTCAGAAAGAATAAGACAGACCTTGCCACAGGGATGTTCATCTTCTTCATCTCTCTTCAAACATATTTTTCAAACGTATTTTTCAGAGCAGGAATTCTGTGGCGCATTATCACTCATCTTTCCCCAGGCACTTTTACATGCAAACTGCCGGCCCACTTTGTAAATGTGATATTTTGGCTGCAGCTTCCAAACAGCTGCTCAATTATTTAGAAGGTGAGCACTATTGCTAAGCACTTTTGAAAGCAGAGGGAATACTCAAAGAGAGCTGTTCAGGAGGAGACTGCAGTGTGAGGATATCACCCAAATACTGCAGAATTAGGTTTATCATTCATAATACTGCGGATGGGGTTTGATGGAATATGACTCCAGAAATAAGTCTTGGCTGCAGAGCTGTCATTTATGAATATGACTAATCCAGGGATTCTGTAGATATTTGGGACAGTAGACCCTATTATTCATTTATAATCTGCCAAATGTAAGCAGTGGAGAGAGGGGTACATTGTCCGAAGAGTAAGTTCTACATTGTGGACATACTTAACAGTGCTATAGTGGTTCTGTGCCTCTACTAAGTCTGCTGATTTGTTACGAAGAAATTAACAGATCGTTTACCTGAGCGCCACTGTAACATTTTACATGGTTAAGATATTTACAATTTGACACACTATTACACCTGTAGATGTTTGTCAGGATAGATTTCTTTTCACATTTAAGGGTTGACAACATAGGACATAAGGGTGCATAGAACATTTGAAAACTCCATGTCATGTCCCTGTCTGTAACATTTCTTCCTGCGTTTGTTGTTCTTCTTTCTTGTGTTCTTCTCCTCTTTTTTCCCTAGCCCAAGCTTTAGCCTCATTGTCTAGAGACTATTTTTGGGTCCTCACTTAGTTGAGTCGTTACACCCCACGACTTCTTTAACTTAACTAAACTTATGACACTAGTACTAGACTACAACATCTGACTGAGGAACTCCAGCTATCAGACTTTGAAACTGAAATTTTTTAATGCTCTAAATCTTCTCACTCTATTTACATGTTCAAACCCTCAGTTAATAGAACATGTGCATATTGTATAATCTATTACATGCACAATATTTGTTTGCACATTGTAAACAGCTTAGATTTATGTTGTTTACATGACATACTTGTTTCCCCCCCCCCCACATAATTACATAGTTTATACTTATTTAACAACTTTTAACTAATATGTTATGCCATTTATTGTGGAAAGCAAAAAAGAATTTAATTAACCAGAGAACATCTTTCCTTACTGAGAAAATGACCATAAAAGCTTGCAATTCTGAATCCTTTGTATCATCTCACTCTCGTCAAGTATAGCCAAGCAGGGGTCATTACTTATAGCAGAAATGTAACAGCGAGTCTATCAAGGCATAAGCAGTAGTAACTAATATGTAATATACTAGAGTGTGTTTTACAAAGCCCCATCTTTAGTAGAGCAGCTGTTCGTTTTGACTGCGGTCCACTGTGTCCCTCAGAGACTCGGAGCCAGGATTTAACCTCAGACTAAACACACGTGCGCTGCTAACAGAGCGCTGTGATTGGCCTAGCGGCTGCCGTAGCGCCCGCCCCCTGCCTGCGTCACCGCGGCAGCTGAGGGTGCTGCTCTGCGGAGCGGACAGCCGCACTGCTCACTCCGAGCCTGGACACTGGGCGAGGCGAACCCGCATCCAGCATCGCTATGGGAGTTAGCACGGCGCTCCAGGTGAAGCTAGCCCAAGTCCTGGACTACCCAAAACCCGTCCGCCCTAACCCGCTCACACAGACCGGACAGCCGTGGACTGCAGCGGCTTGTAGGACTGCCTCCTTCCTCCAGTGAGATCCGGAGGACGAGGATGAACCAGGTCTAGGCGGGACTACCGGCTCCAGTGGCTGGGCTCGAGTGTCTACTGACCGTGTCGTTACCGAGAGAAGCATGGCAGCGGTGTGTGTGTCCGCAGTGGTGAGTACCACAGCCCAGTCACCTCCGTCTGTCTCCTGTTCCAGCAGGTTCTCAGTTAAAGGCGCACTGCGTGTTTTTCATTCACAGAAAACTTCAGATGTACTCTTTGAAATCTAAATGACAAAAAAAAAACACACAAAAAAAAAACAACAACAACAACACTTCCCTCCTTATTTCTCGTGATATATTTACTGTTGAGTGGACGAAAACATTAACCTAGAAGGATGGTGAAAGTCACTCCTTCCCCACTTCCCTATTGCCCCACTGCACTCCATCATTCTAAACAACTAGAAATATCACTCAATAGAGCTTTATTTGTCTAGCAAAGACTGGTGGCTAACAGGAATAACAGTGCACAAAAGAACACGAGCGAGCTTCAGTTGTATTGACTCTGAATATGAAATAAATGCTCGCCTAGATGTAAGGACAAAGCAGGTGTGCTCCTGTTGACACAAAGCAGCTAGTTCAATTCAGAACAAAGAGCTGCCTTTGTCTCAGCACACGAGCTACATGATTAAACTATTTTGTCTTTGATTTGTCTTGATAAGCTGTAATATCAAGGAATTATAGTTTTTGGATTATGTTATACTTATTAGATATTTAGTTATAGACTTGTCACCCTTACACTGGTCTGGTACTAGAACAACATAAGAGGGTGCAGCCTCCTCAGTTTGTTTAAGAAGATGTTCTTGTTTAATAACTAAAAAATGAACAGGCTCATGTTTTCATTGGAGTATCTACTGCCAAAATAAAATAGGAAAGTTGAGTCGTAGTGACTGAGTCGTTTGTCACTTTCAAGAGTTACTGCTGTCTGTTGAGTAACTTGGTCCACAGATACTTATGAATAACAACTTATGAATAACAATGGGCTAAATCCTGTAATTTTTCAGGCTGTTTGACAGTAATATGCTGGATTCATGTGGTCCTTGGATGATAACTTTGGTGTGTTCATGTGCTCTCAGAAACTCAGGATTTTATTTTTGCTGTAAACGGTTCGAATAAAGGACTTTTTCAATATGCAATATTGAAAAAGTAATATGCAATATTGAAAAAGTATCTCCTATTTAATAGTTATTTTACTGTCACAGAAACCTCAGTCCCTGGTGAGAACGTTTTTATCTGCTAACTATTCCAAAGACTTTTTAAAAAATATTGCAATGCTTTGTCGTTCGTGTTTTTGATATCATCGCCTTTCACCATTTCACCCAATCACAGCAGTGCCATGTTTACAATGCAATATGTCAACAGTACTACCACACTATTGGTTTGTACCAGCTGTGTTTCCATGGAAATCACTTAGCCTTAACCTGGACAACTTTCTGAATTTCTATTAATTTGTGAATCCACAAATCTCACAAGTATCCATCTCGTGTGCAGTATAGCTCTGTTAAGTCTGAATACTAATACTCAATACTCAAACATAGCTTCAGATTATGTACATGACTGTTTTAGAATCTGCAACAAATATTAACTAGTCCAGACAGCTACTTACTAATCACATTTAAGTGTATTATACAATATATTGCTGCCATTATGATTAAAGTAGTGGTGTCAAACTCAAAGAGGTGAGGGGCTGCGATAGTAAATAAGAATCCTTTCAGGGGCCGAAGATGGTGACAGTTGGCTTTTATTCAACTTTGAATGTGAGATTTCATCTTTATTTGAGTCTTACAAAAGTTATATTTAACATCAATTTCCTCCTCTTATGTTTATTTGGATTTGAATAGGTTTTGGATAGATTTGAGCTGGGTTTTTTTTTTGGATTTGAACTGTTTTAAAATGGATTGGAACAACTTTTAGGTGGATTTGAGCAGGTGTTATTTGGATTTGAACAGTTTTAAGATGGATTTGACCAGGTTTTAATTGGAGGTGAACAGGTTTTAGACGGATTTGATTTTTGCTACAAAGATAAATAAAATCATTTTAAATCCATCAAAAACCTGTTTACATACAATGAAAACCTAGTGCCAAAAAAACACCCTTCTAAATATATTGAAGGGCCACATAAAACTTTGCAAAGGGCCGCATTTGGCCCCCGGGCCTTAAGTTTAACATGTGTGGATTAAAGTATATAACATTAAGTCGCAAAATCAAATTTAGCTAGCTTTGATTTACATTTTTTAACTTGGTTAAAAGTTGAAAAGGACTACCTGAATGGAGCATTATCCAAAATGCTATCTTATCAACTAGAACTTTTCCAGTTCTGTCTCCCTGTACACTTAGAAGGCTGTTTATGAACTGTTCTAATCTCTGCCAGTTGTGAGATCTGGAGTTTCTTTTGGCACACACTCATTCCAGACACCCATTCCAAACAGAGAGTCTCTCTGTGATGTAACCACAGTGGTGCAGGGCGACAGGGGACACGCTGCAGCAGCAGGTGCTCGGCCTGTGTGTGTGTGTGTGTGTGTGTGTGAACATGTGAGTGTGTGTTTGAGGAGGGGCTGTGTGTGTGTCTTTGCCTAAGGCTGTGCTGTGTTTGTGGTGGGCCCCACTTTAATTGGAGAGTAGTTAAAGGCCAGTCCTCTGCGCCACACACATAGAAACATCCCGCCCACACCCAAACTTTTGTGCTTCGGGAACACACCTCGTTATATAACCCTCACTGCGGCCGACACAGCGGGTCACTTGTTTTGTGACATCAGAAACAAGTCATCCCTCAAAGCCTGGTCTGGAAGTTTCTGAAAGGGAAACTAATGAGTCATCTGAGGCTGTGTTGTTGTCATGAAACAGTGCTGTAGAATATAAAGAATAATCTTTGTCCACATTTTTAGACTTTCTGAATTATTGCTATTAATATTTTGGTTGAGACTAATGCTGTATTTATATTTCTGTTGTTTTTAGTTTCCAAACTGAATCATCTGTTACACAAGATATTTATTAACACCACTAAGAAACCAGGTTTAACATCTCTAGGGTGACAGAATATCAGATTAACATGCATTATGGTTGTTTACTATTGTAATGCCACTGTGACTTAAGATATTTCAGATTTCAATTGGGCAACTTTTGAGTTGCATCAAAGAAACAAAATCTTCTAGAGTGACATCCACTGGTTACAGTGGTGCCACCCTGACTGATTTAAGGCTCTGATTGGACAATTATTTTGGACAGGGTGAATTCCTAAACATTTAACCGCTACTGTGTAACCTTTAGCCAGTAGAGGGCGCAGATCTACAGACTCTCTGTGTTGTTATTAAAGTGCCGCACGGTGGCACAGTGGTTAGTGCTGTCGCCTCACAGCAAGAAAGTCCAATATAGCTATAGCTAATGTACTGAACTCATTATTTGGGTTAGACGCCTGACTTATATATAGTTCCTAACTAGTCTAGGTTGCTATGGTTACTGATTGTGGACAATTTGCAATAGTTTCAATGGACAAAAGGGTATTAGCTACCAAAATGACAAATTCTGTGTGTAGACAGTGAGTGGGTAGAGAGCATTAGCTAGATGCTCGATATTTAGCTGCTCTATTCATACGAGCATTTAGGCTACAACCGTTAAAGGCTACAAGCTACAAGTCCCAACATGCTCAAGACCTACAGAACTGCAAACAACGCCTCATAGAGGAGTGCAGTGTTATTTGTAAATGATTTTAGGACCTATGCATCCTGATCAATGACAGTTAACCTGAGATCTGCCTGAAGATATTAGTACTTGTAGCTATTGTAGCCATTGACATTGGCATTGTACAAATGTGTATTTGAAAGCCTAGCTATAGCAGTGACACACAAATATGATTGGAGGGTCTGTGATGGGTAGGCTGTATGATCACAAGCCAAAAAGCTAGGCATCACATTGTAACCTTTCCTATAGTTTTCAACATGACAAAGTAGAAGAGTGTACACTGTGAGTTGGCCTGGATATAGCCTGAAAGTAAGTCTGCTCCAGTCTGTTTTCATGTGACTTGCTCACTGGTCTTGTCACAGGGCGACATGCAGTCAGTAAGTCTCACTGTACAGACCCCAGCCTCGGGTCATAAGTCCTGCTGACTGACACTCTTCCTCATATTGACAGGCTGTTTGTGTGGTGGCACACCAGCCGTCTGTCCACATTATGTTCACTGCTGCTGTGGTTTTCAGTTAGCACAAGAAACACAAGGCTAATTTATACAGCTTTATGCAGCAGCTTATTAAATAGGTTCGGCAGGCATTAATTGGTCATGGTCAGTTTTGGACAACGTAACTTTCCCAAAACTACAAGTTCAACCCTGTGACATCTGTGTAATAACATGAAATACTCCGAAACACTATCTTCACAAAAGTTGGAGTAAATAAAATATAAAACATAAAATTAAACGTCTAATTATTCCTATATTTGTGCAAAAATACAGAAATTTTCATTTATCCTTTGAGCCACCATCTAGTGGCCATGCATTACACATGTTTTTTATGTAATTTCCAGGCTGTGGTTGTTTTATGCAGAACTCTCGAAACATAGACTTTGCTAGCACCGCTAAGATCACTGACCTGTATTTGCTCTTGGGGAGGCCCCAGAAATACTGCACAAATGACAACTGTATGGTTTATGATGCAATGAATAAAAAGCTGAAAAAATATGGGGTGAAAATGTTATCCAGAGACTGTTCTAAATGCAAAAACAATGAGCCAAATAGTGTTTTAATAGTGTTTCAAGAGAACTCCAAAAAAAGACTCGGAGCATATCAGTTTCACTTTGGTCCTGGGTGTGTTTTGAGGTAGAATTACAGACTGCTGAGCTCAGGCACAGGCTCACAGTTGGTGGATTCTGCTTCTTTATTGACTAAGTGATGGTCTGTTGTGGGTGTGGTAGCGCTGCAGTGGTCTGTATGATGTAAACAAGAGGCCATGTCTAGAATATTTTACCCCCTACTCTACCCTTTGATACAGAGGTGACTCACTCTGACATCAAATAGTCCCCTCTAACTTAATGTCCAGTTGCAGTTCATGTCTGGGCAATTTACCTAAATGTATATGTAAGTTTATATAAAGGTCTCTGTTGTCTTTTATCTGTATAATCAGTTAATGGAAAACATCTGGAGGTGCACTCCATTTATCCAGTCCATTTATGGTGAACTGAAAAGTTCATATCGCTACTAAAACGTTGTATGCGTTTTTATATCCTTCTAAGTTCAACACATCTCATTTATTTCATTTAAGTACTATGTTGATTTGAAATAGTTTGTCTTTAATGTTTAACCTTGGGGGTTAATTGATGGATCTATGACTATAACTGTATGAATAGTGGCCTCTATAGCCACGTTTCCATTGTGATTGTGTGATGTGGTTTGGGTGGGTTCTGGCAGGTTTCTTTTACCAAAATTGGACTGAGGCGTACCTAAAAAGTTTGCCATACTGTACCGTTCATCTAGAGGTCCCATGTGGGTTCTGCGTTGTGGTATTGTTTGGGAGGAGCGTAGTTCAACAGTGGAGTCAGCTGATGGGACAATCATTACTTGAGCCAAAACGAGAAGCAGAAATGTTTTCTAAATAGATTACACCTCAACATATTCCAACGGAAAACATTCTAAATGTAGTACTTTTTCCTAACGACAAGCTAGCAAGCAGCTAGCCTTAGTGACTGTTTCCAACATATATCTCCCCCTTCATGAATGAATGTTACCCTCTAAACTGCATTAAACACAAGTGGAGCCTTTGGCATCAATTAGTGAGTCCCTTCATTATAGGAAATTGCAGCATTTCTTTGAATTTAATGTTTAGAAAGCTAGGAATACACCAGAAACAGTCTGTTTACTGCAGTAAATGTAGTTCCAGCCTTTTGCTGCTACACCAAGATTTATCCTTTTTTATATTAATTTTCCAACAATGTATCAAAAGGTGTTCTTCAGATACCTTTTATATCTGAAATAGGTACGCGACTTTTGTAGCACTTCAGTGAAGTTGTTTCTTATGTAACAGGCTCTGCTCTTCAGGACCCAGCACAAAACACATGCCTCTTAAAGGGGTTACCCATACCAAACCGTCCCCTACTGACCTGACCCCTACCGCACCCATAATAGAAACGCAGCCTATGTTGCTCATCAGTGCATACAGCTATGGTTTCTGGTGGACATCTGTCACCAGAGTATACCTATATTCCTCAGCTGCTGAATGAATGTCATGGGGCAAATGGCCTGAGGTGGCAATCAAATCAAGCCACTTTATAAAACACTGGGTGGTATGGTTGTGCTAAGTGATCTCTAATAAACTATTCAGAGAATTTGTGACCTTTTTGACCTATTAAGTGTATGTCAGAATATCAGTAGTAAAAGTTATTATTTAGTACTGCAAGTGGTTACTACACATCACTAGGCATTTTAGGAGATTTACAGACACAGACAATTGATAGAGAGCAAACATTGGGGAGAAGGGATGGTATTAAGCAAATGGCCAATGCTGGAAATCTAACTGAAACTACAGGGTCAGGGTATGTTTCGTCTAGTGCGGTACTGGTGTGTACATATTTCCAGCCAAACTGGAATCTTGGTCACTCCCTAATTTGTGTCAATACCAGTTTAAGTCAATAAATGCTCTTTGTATGCACAAACAATGTGCTTGATTTGGTACGGCAAGACCATGTGGACAAAAAATATTTGATCTTCATTTCTCATAGTATTCTTTGTGCTTTCTCTTATAGATTTTGAGATAGTAGCTCTTTTAAAAGTAAACTTGGTAGTGTTGCATTAGCATTTTTTAATGTTTACCAATAGCCTTAAAAAAAATAAGTATTTTGAAGTGAATGTTATTAGGCTAAAAGACAGTCATGACAGTCGCAAAAATGGGTGTGATGTAGTGGGGAGAGATGTTGTAAGTAACCACCTAAGACCAATTTTTTATTTCCAGCTGTATTATTTTATTTCAGTTATTAATTGTCTATTTCGAACAAGTAGGGCCAACAACAAGACCCAAACTGCCTACAGTGAGTATTAGTAGAAGACTCTTTTGATGTATGGATGAATCCAGAGAGTTAAATCTGGGATTCAGCTTTATCTTCTTAAGCAGAAATACTTTGAAAGTCTTTCATTGCGCAGTATTTGACAGTAAGCAGGAATAACAATCCACACTAATTTGCTTTGGACAGTTTATGAATGATTAGTTCCCTGTGAACAGCGCAGGAGGCAGATGATGATGCAGGCAGTGCGGCACGACTCGAAGGGACACTTGGCACAACGAGACTAAAGCTGGCAGCACACACTGAAATCGATTGAGGCGGTGCTGATGCAGAGGTGGCTTTGTGAAGGCTCCAGAGTCTCCACTGTGTGTGAATGTGCCTGTGTGTAGCAGAAATGTAGTTACACAGTGTCACTTGTGCACTTTGTTTCAACATTTTGGTACTGTGTGAAGAAAGCATAGGTGACAGATGGATGTTTTTGTATGCATTCAATACAATAGAAAGCCATAATCATACTACAAATAAGCACACATACAGCAACAGTCCTACCGTCATTCTGCAGCAATTAACTGACTGCGTGTGCAATAGCAACTGTGGCAAAAAAAGGTTATTCTAATTGGCTGAAAAAACACAGCTGCTGTCATACTGGGGGGTTGTGAGCCAGACTGCAAAAATAATAGGACACTCTGGATGGTCAGCAATGGCTCCCATGGACTCAGATTTACCAAATAATCATAAAATACCAAAATATCGTCATACATTTTACAGATATACTTTTAAAGCCACTGAATGTTTCCGTTCTATTACAGTCCTTTAATATATCATTGTGCTCACTGGGATGACCGGCAGTCCACTTGACACTCAAGCGGCTAGGACACGCCCTCATAAATAGGCCTCGCGTACGGACGGCGCCATACAGCGATATACCTCCATCCACCAGAGGGCAGGCTCCAAAAGAAGAATTATATTATAAAATCCAATTGCAACTTTACAAGTGTAAAAACCCTTTTACAGCCTGGTACAAAAGATGGTTCTGGTCTCTAGAGCTGAGTTCTTGTTACGTGACAACTCTGGGGGAGTGAATTTTTTTAAATTCTTTGGTTTGCCCTCAGTTTAACTTTAGGGTTATGCATAATTAAGGGAGTGGCTACTTTGATTGACAGGGTGTCATTTTGCGTGGGCCATGGCGGCCGCTAGCCTGTACGATGCTAACGCTAGCTGCTAGGTGTTAGCTGTGTCATTTTTTGCTCTTCAGAGAAGTTTTGCATTAAACTACTGAGTTATTTTTTGTAGTATTATGTGCCCTTCATTAACAGACCGTCCAAGAAGCTTGGCTCCAGTCTTTTGGTGAGTAACATTCACATTGTATATTTGCTTAAGTCTTTATTAGCAATTTATTTTAGCAGATATGCTAACAGCCCTTAAGGCTATTCCCAGAGGTATCAAAGCAGTTAGAACCAGTCGCAAAATGACATGGAAAAGTTTGATATATTTTGAATTTTAAGGAATATTTCTATGTTTATGTTAGATTTGGGGAAGTGCAGTCTCATATAAAAAGATGTGGTGGCATTATTTTAATTGTTTATTAAGACATTAAAATGTGGTTATCATTTTCAGAAATGTAAGTAGTTAATGTAAAGCCAGAACATTAATGTGATTAGACTAGTTTTATAATATTGACTGGAATTATGCTCTTAAGACTATGTTTATTTGTTCTAAACATAATACACTATTTTGTGATTAGACAAAATTGAGGTTTATGATGCAGTACTGCAATGCTTTACTCCCTCATGCAGATTTAAATCTTATTGCTATTTTAAGGCAAAAAAAAAAGCTTACGTTTTATATTGCAATACAGTAATCCTATAATTTAAGAAAAGATTGATTTGAATCTATATTAATATTACATTCTTAAAATAAACCGATCAGTATAATTGGGGTCTTCATTGAATTGTATTTCACTGACTTTGTGTATTGTTTCCTGAAGGAGGTGATCCAGACAAACCTGACCAGTGTGTGTTGAAGACCAGACTCCTGCCACTTCAACTTTCATCTTCTCTTTCATCAGACATTTTACACAACATAGAATAACAAGCATTTGTTTTTGTGTATTACAGAAATGCTATCCTAATGTACTATATATTACAATACATACTTTTTCACCTTACTTTCCACATGTGCTGTCACAGCTTGCAGTCAATTAAAAATGAACAATGCACAGCCTTATTTTTCATTTTATTGCACTTATTTTTCACATGACTTCCTAATTGTGGCCTGAGCATAACATTCTTCAGTTTATTTAGGGTTCTCATTTAAGATCATTTTAAAACACTCTCAGGCAGCAGTTAAAGACAGTTAAGTAAATTGTGTTAATAAATGTTATATACATCATAAAACATAAAGAAAAACATATTTAATCTGTTCACATTCTGGTTGATACTACCCTCAGCAGTTATTTAGTGGGAGTAAGTTTTTATCAAATCAGATTCATATGTTAAAGTATGTAGACCATGTCTAGTTTAAAAAGAGTGCAGAGCCATTATGAACAGTAAATATTAATACTTAGTAAAACACAGATCCTGAGGCAGACATGATCTTTATTTTCAGGAAGCTGCAGGTGAAGCTGGTCCATGTTCTTCTTTGTCACAGGTTTGACACGGGTCTAATCTTCATGTAACTGTTCCACAGAGGTTCTTTCTCACAAGACACACACAGACAAAAACAAAAAACAGTATTTAATGTTTAGCCAATAAAACATGTAGAAATACAAAGCTGTTTCTCCACAGTAAGTAAGAGATTATACGTGTGACTAAATATTTGTATGCTTCTTAAATTAAACACTCATTAATGTCACACTAAGAAAAAAACATTAAAAGTGGATCTGAGTGTTTCTTTATCTATAGTTTATGTGTAAATGGAAAATACAGGTCTGTCTAAATGCTGCACATTTGCAGGGGTCCTGGGTTTGGCATTATATGAACAAAAAGATCACTATTTGAATATCTTCACGTGTTATTAGCTTAAACATTGTTGTTATATTATTATCATCATCAATAAGAATGAGGCTTTATTATTTTACTGTCAAAATGTGCCTCCATCAAATACTAAAGCCTTAATGTACAGAAGCTGCAAATTAGGGACAGATATTTAAACAAATATTAAGGATATAATGAAATATATTCGAAAATCACGGTTTATTTTTTAACAGAGCTAGAAAGGTTTACCAGACTAAGATAAAAATTTCCTCATGCTTAAAACTATGATATATTATATTATATAAGTAAAACTGCTTTAATTTTGATAATAATTATCTGATATTTACAGCAGGAGTTAAACTAAACTTCGTTGTAAAGTTTTTGGACTTACCCCGAGCTGAGAGACGACAGAGTGACAGGCCTGGTCCACAACAGTTAGCATCGGCCGTTAGCATGTCGTTAGCCGTTAGCTTGTTCAGCTCCGGTCGGCTCTGAGATGAGGGGCGTGTTTCCGAACCGCGCATTTGAAAAGCCCGCCCAGGAGCAGTTTAGACGCTGCCCTCTTTGCCCATTTTAGTAATATCCTCTGTAGGAGGAGTCAAAATATCCAAGATGGAAGCGCCGTTCATTGGGTGTCATTTGGACGAATTAGACCAAATGGAGACATTGCTTCCATTATTTATACATTCTATGTTTATAAATTTTTTTTTTTTTGCTGTAAAAAAAAATATTTTTTTTTTTTTTTTTGGTAAATCTTTTCAAACTAAAATGAGAAAAATTATAGATGTGGTTTTTGAAAAAAAAAACAAAGACGGGGGCTCTTTTTTTTTACTCATCCAGAAGCTTCCTTGGGGTTCCATTTAGGGTAAAGAAGGAGAAAATTAAAAAAAAGTATATTATTTTTTACGAGCCTTTGGATTTGCTAAACTTCATGTGTTCAATGTCTATATGATTAGTAGCATGTGTGCAAAATGTGAAGGTGGTATGTTTTTTAGATCGCGAGACATTTAGGTTTCACAAAGTGGGCGCGTCAGATCAAAATCAGGGCTGTTTGAAAATGACAAATTTCCACAAGCCATAACTTCTGAACTATTTGTGTCAGAACTATAAAATTGTCATGACATTGTTCTAGTCTGATTAAGGTCTTTAACTTCAAAACATGAGCCTGTGTCACTTGTGTAGTTTCCAAGTTATGGCCTGCCAAAAACTGTAGATGTTGTCATTTTATTTCATACTTTCTTAAAGATTCTGTTTTTATTAAATTAAATAGAATATATTTTGGCAGCATGAGGTTTTTAAATATATGTGTGTGTGTGTGTGTGTGTGTGTGTGTGTGTGTGTGTGTGTGTGTGTGTGTGTGTGTGTGTGTGTGTATATCTATCTATCTATATATATATATATATATATATATATATATATATGTATCTAATCTATCTATCTATCTATCTATCTATCTATATATATATATATATATACACACACACACACACACACAAACAATTCATTAGCATCACTAGCTATGTATATATGGATTTGGATCTATTTTAATCGGTTATTGAAATTTTAATTGGTCAGTTTCTTAATGACAGTTAATCGATTATCAGTTAATCAGTTTTCTGGCTCCATAGTTGATACGTTTCTGTTACAGTTATAGTGAGCACCATGTCATAGCTGTAGTCTGTTTTAGCTGCTGATATATGAATGAAAATATCTTCGACTAATGCTAAAAATTAATATATATATATATATATATATATATATATATATATATATATATATATATATATTGGACACAATAGACACGGATTGTACAAAGTACAATTACAGATTAAAGAAAACATGTACAACTAGCACACAAAGCTTTATCAGCCTCTTAAACAGCCATACACTGAATAATAAAAGCTGCTCTGATAAACAAAACAAACAAGCGGAAAAAACAAGGTCCGAGGATGGTCTATTTTCCTTTGGCAAGCAGAATGTTCACATCTACGGCTGTCTTTCACTTTGAACGTTAATATGAATGAAGGCATTGATTTGACTGACGCAGACACGTTATGAGCTGCACGCTCTGATGTTAATGGATGAGGCTCAGGGTCTGCAAACAAAGAACTCACTAGTGAAAGGATAATGGAGTAGTTCCAGAATGGACCACATTCGAACATGATGACATTACTTCAATAGCTCTTTAACCACTTGTTCCAGTTATATCCAAATGTGATTTTCCTCACTAAAACGTCATGTTGGGTAACAAGATAATTATGGTACACGTGTTTGTCAGCTGGATACCAAACTCTGGAGATATGGGTCCTGATGAACTGATGATGATGCTGATAAAAACATTCTTGTGCGTCATCAGGAAACTTCTCTGATCATACCATTTGAAAACCACTTGTCCCGCTTGTTCGGCAGCAGTGAGATCTTGTCGCTTTACCATTGCAATCCATTTAACAATGCATACCAAGTTCACTGCTATTGTTGATTGATAGTAGGGGTGTAACAATTGATCTGTAATATACTGTACATAGATATATCGATATAATGACCCACAATCTAGTTGCATTGATACAAAATGCAAACATCAGTTAAGTATTGTATATATTTAACCCTACATGCACAGTGTAAATAAACGGAATAGTACCAATGTAATTACTGAGAAAATATCTGCAAAGATGATAACAGTCAGGACTTTACTGCTCACTGCTGAGGCTCATGTATAAGCAGGACTTATAAATAAGAGCATGTGTTACTCTAAATAGGAATAAACTAAAACCTTATTAGAATAAAAAGGATTAGGAATAGAAGTTTGGAATAGTTAGCTTTGTTCATTTGAATGATTTTCTTTAATTTGAGTAGAATAAATTGCTTTCTATTCAGGTTAAATATTTGGTTAAAATTGTGATATAAAATCAATGTATCGATCGCAGGGTAATTACACAACGCTCTCTCCCTCCTGAGCCATATTGCTAAATTGAAGACTGCACTATAGCTTTTACTGGGTTGTGGCTAATGCTGCTAGCACCAGAACAGCTCAAATAATGTCCATAATGACTCTGTTGACACTAAAGACACAAATAATCACAGGAGAAATTAGTCATATTACCTCTGTAATGCGTTGGTTTAGGGAAATAGCAGACTGGTGATTTATGCAAATAAACCTCGGAGGACTTTATTTGTGCCATGTAAATCACATTACACCTGGTCTATAGAGATAAAGAGGGCTAAAACTAAAAATGATCTAACCTTTATTTTCACAGTGAGGGTAATTTAGATATCTGCTGCTGCTGTAAGAAAAAAGGAAAGATTTAAATACTAAATCATAGGGAAAATTAAAAAAATAATTTTTAGTTTTTCATATTGCCCAGACCTACTCTAAACCTTAGCAGTAATAGTATGGCTATGAATTCCATCATCCAGGTGTGTTACCTTGACATAGAGAAAAGAAGTAGATATAAATATACACCATAATATAAAGAAAAGCAAATATGTGATTTACATATGTATAGATGTAATATGGAATAATATGGAATACAAATTAATTTACTTTTTTTTTTGTTTAAGTCTGACTGGGTCAGAAAAAGGCAGTGTCATGTAATGACATTGAAAAGAAAAATAAACCGTGAACTTTCACCGTGTCTTCTTTAAATAGGGTTCAATAAATGTATGTTGATGTCACACATCATCAGAAAATTTAGCCAGATATTCTGTGGGTTGTTGTCAATTCTGAGTTATTGAGTAATTTAAATTATGAGTGTACATAGTAGGCATACTATTCACACGATTCATTTTTTTATTTCTAAATCTAAATTACCATAGTGGAGCACCAGTGCCAGCCCATTGGTCGGAGCAAAGAAGCATAGCCACAGTTCAAGAGAAACCTGATGAAGCACAGTTTACTTTACATTTGTTGTTGTGATAAAGCATATGACTTCTAATGACTCTGAAGGTCATTCCAGTCTAAATTTGTCATGACTCAGTTGTGAGACATGAAACATTCCCATAAACTGAGTCGTTAGTTTCCCAGCAGAGGTGTGAGGGACATATGAGACAAAGAGAAGAGTCATTCCTCTGATGCGTTCTCTGGTTAGGGGCCGGTAAGTTA
Organism: Rhyacichthys aspro; assembly: GCA_036850595.1. Classification (NCBI taxonomy): domain Eukaryota; kingdom Metazoa; phylum Chordata; class Actinopteri; order Gobiiformes; family Rhyacichthyidae; genus Rhyacichthys; species Rhyacichthys aspro. The sequence goes on along the minus strand of CM072170.1, from coordinate 16,796,094 downwards.
CTGGACCCTCTGCGTGAGAGGGAATTAATGAGTCACTGAAAGTAATCTTCAGCCTTTTCAGAGCAGTTTACTGGCATCTTACACAGTAGCATGAGGCTCAACATCCTAGAATCCATGTAACTCACTGGAGAGATTCCACATTAGTCATGGTGAAGAAGACTCACTCTGGAGATATTTTTAGTTTCGGATTTTAACCAGATCTACTTTTTTTTTTTACTGATGTCATGTTAAGAAGAGTATATGAAATTAACAGGAAGCTGACACATACATTTTTTTCTAAATTAGCACAAAACACTGGCGCAGAGTTTTGAAGTGGGGCATAAGAATATAGCGGTATTCAACAAGAATAAACACTTTTCTCTTACTGTACCTCTACACTCAGGATAAATTCGTCTTAATAACATTTTAGTACATTTTATAAGTGTTTTATAGACTTGACTAAATAATAATAATAAAAAATACTACTACTACTAATAATAATACTAACTTTTGTCATTTCAGATCTTATGTACAGTGGTGGTCTCAGCCCGGGTCCTGACCACACCCAACCCACCTGAGAAGTCGATCCTGTCCCCTCGCAAATACCAGTATACCGACCCTGACTCGGGCACCCAGCTGGTCTGTGACAAGTGCCCCGCAGGAACCTTTGTGTCGGCGCACTGCTCCCCCAGCGATGAGAGGGAGTGCAGCCCCTGCCCTGAGGGGACCTTCACCCGGGGGGAGAACGGAGTCCAGCAGTGCCACCGCTGTCGGGCCCCGTGTCCCGCTGGCCTGATAGAGAAGGCTCCCTGTACACCCACACAGGACCGCGTCTGCTCCTGCCCCCCTAACAGCTTCTTATCTGAGGCTGGGGGCTGGCAGTGTAAGCCCCACTCACTGTGCCCACCAGGGACGAGAGTAAAAAAGCGGGGGACTGAGACAGAGGATGTGCTCTGTAAGCCCTGCAACAAGGGGACTTTCTCAGACGTGGAGTCCAGCGCTGTAAAGTGCCGGACTCATCAGAATTGTGAATCTCAGGGGCTTGTGTTGCTATTACCAGGGACAAGAGAGACTGATAATGTCTGTGGACCCCCTTCTACCACCTCCTCAACACCATTATCATCATCACTGGGACCAGCCCAGGCTCAGCTCCTGCAGGAACCTGTCAGCTCTTCCTCTCCTCCATCCTCAGAGCTGTCGGCGCGTGACCAAAAAGGTGAGCCTAGCTTTCTATATGTTTGCTAATGGATATTTCTAGACATCTTTTTGAACCCACAAATCACAACATGATTGATGAGACACATAAGCCAAGAGATGGAATGATTGAGTCCTTTTTTATCAAACAACAAACAAACAAACATTTTACTTGTTACACTCACTAAAAGGCATTTTATGCAAGTGTTTTTACCTCATTTTTTGCACAAACTAAAAAGTACATAATGATATCTGTGCCTACATTTACATGTAGTTAGAAGTTCTCTCTGCAACTAGAGCTACAGCTGTGTTTCTCGGTCTCCTGTTTGGCTTATGATATCTGCTAACAGATTCACTGTCTAAGAAACATTCTGTACCATTATAAAACTATAACAATAATAGGTTTAAGTACTGAATTCATTTAAAAAGGAGGAGTTGGTTGGTTTAAAGTTGAGGATGAGGATTAATACATAAATACATACAAACTATATACCATTAATCTACAAATGGACCCCCAAAAGACATGTACCGAAATGTAGCTGTCTTTTTATAAATGTCAATGGGAACCAGACATTTTATTTTATTTTGGAGCCAGCCCTCGCTTTCATATTAGACTCCCTGATTCCTTTGTCCAGTATTTCTACTTTGTATTTAGATTTTTCTTGAGGTGTGATTCTTATATATGTTTCTGGCCCAGTCTAATCCCTCTGTGGACTCACTCAGTTGTATTGTTGATACATATGTTTTCCCTGCTGGGAATTGTTTAAGGAAAGACCTTTTGTTGCCATGGAAACTAACCGCCTTTCTGGCTATTTCTGTCATTCTTTATCACCTGCTCTTTGTCCAATTCCATCCATCGTTTCCATTGTCAGATTAGGGTTGTTATGTCTCTTACTGTTGTTATCTCAATCTTGTCCCAGCTCATTTCTCAGAACAAACCATCCACAGCCACCACATTCCTATAACACTGTCGTCTCTGTTAGTGTTAGCGTGGGATCGATAGCTTCTGGGCCAGTTAATCTGACCGTGTCCTTTGCATAAAATGGGACATGGGGGTGTTACAACTGGTACTTTTTCCTCCACACTGCCAGTCAGAGGAAGGAAAGAGGTTGTAAAGGAAAGTCTGTAACCACTTACCAGCACAAATAAAGCCTAAACCTCTATTCACTGTGTCTCGCTGAATATCACTAGTCCAATGTAAAGAGGCTCTGAATTATATCACATATCCTAGCAACCATACAGCCCCGACGGAGAATTTGCTCCTAGAACTAGTCCATATTTATGGCTTAAGAGAATGTACTATGTGAAAAAACTCAACTTACAGGGCACGATTACCATCCCATTTCTTTTACATTTTAAAGTATTGCATATATATGTAGTTTTAAAGTATAGTTTTAACTCTTTGGAGTAGTACTATCTGAAATAGACCAGAACACTTGTGTGTGATGGAGTGGTAATGGTGTGTTAATTTGCATGACAGTGGGGCTGTAACCTAGCTGTTGTTTTTAGTGTTATTCTCTGGCAGTTCTGCACTCCATCCATGTTACAACCACTCGTTTGTTCAAAGTGCATATCCAGTGAATGGAAATAAAAAGGAGCTGTCCTTTACAAGTTACAAATCTGAAGCTTGAATAAAGTCCTTTTTATTTCCATTCACTGGATATGCACTTTGAACAACTGTTGTATGTCAATATGTCAATAATGTAATCAGAAAAGTTGTGGTGTCCTGGTGAGATGTGTGTTCTTGTGACATGGTAATGTGCCTTAGCCAGACAGATAACAATGGGCAGTAAGAGAGGGAGGAGGAGACATGGAGGGTACAGACTTGAGCTGCAAGTAAAAGTGAGACACATAGAGACCCAGACAGAGTAACCTAGGGGAGTATCAGGTGAGCTGGGTGCACTGTGTCTATGAAATGAGGAAATGAAGAAAATCATTTAAACACCTAATTAGCATTGTAACAGAAATGATCTGAAAAAATAGGCCTTAAAAGAAGAGTATTCATGTTTACTCAGCTAATAGCATGTTGTAACAGGAAAAATCTGTGAAAACATGAGAGCTTAAGAGTAGGGGTGCCCTGTTGTCGTGCTGGTCGAAAATGGCTAAAAATTGCGTGAAAGGCGATTGGCTAGATTCAGGCTGATCAGGACTGCGGCTCAAATTACGCAAAACACGCAAGACTTTCACTTGTTTACTCTCTGTTTGCAACATTTGTGTGTTTTTAAAAATTAGTGAATTTATGAAGGTACATAATCAAATAGGTGATTGGTATCGGCTCATGATGATTTTGGTGATCATTTAGGTTTTATTCTGAAGGATTTTAATAGATGAATTCACAAGATTCAGATAACTGCTGAATTTCATTGTTATAGTCTGTCATGTGATAAAAAGTGATCATATTGAGCGGTTTTCCTAAACTTAAACAGAGTTAGTTCATAAATGTCATTAAGCCATGTGTGCTCAAAAACCCAGCAGTTTTTGACTTTTCTGGGCAGCTGTAGGAACAGAAGTAATGGAACTAATCTGACTCTTTCCACTGGGTTCTGCAAATTTAAAGAGATACATTTGATGTAATTATACACATCTTAAACATTTTGACCTGTGTGAGCCATTTTATTCAACTACATACTTTTACATATTACACCATTAATGCTAAGTTTAATTCAACATCAGGCCTCATTTCTCTATAGTCCCTTTATCAACTGTAGGTTTTTTATGACCGTAAAAAGCTCAATGAGTGTTATTCTGGTTTTAGACCCATCAGTGTTGGGATTATGTCTACACTCATGTATCTGATAAGAGGATGAGAGGGATTAAACTATCCAAATGACAAAGCAAAACATTCAACAGTACATTTATGATCAGACAGTCAGTACACAACACCAATCTCATTACCCACTGAACAACTTGTAAACAATATGTAGGCCAATAGAGGCCTATGACGCACTTGTATTGACTATTTGTTACTGTGCCTAAAATAGTGCAGTTGTTTGTGTTGAACTGCTCTTTTGTATTTGGAACAGGAAGCATGAGAGTGCTCCCTTTTTAAGCTTGTGTATGTTTAATTACTCCTTCAAATGCAGTCAAATTACACTTTCCCTCACTGAACATTATCTAGTGCAAGAGAGAACTTAAACAGTGTTGTTTTGCCAAATCACAAGAAAATGATAGTCTGGCTAAATAAATTCTGTACTGTATTTGAAATATTCAACAATTGATCAGTTGTTGTGAAAGAAGTCCTTGGTGCAAATCCAGGACAAGCCCCTGTTTTGTTATGAACTAGTTCAGTGTTCAAACAAAGAGAGAAGACCACAAATGACGAGCATTAAAGTTTGACAATGGTCAGTTTCAAAACACGCTAGATGCAAAACATAACGGGGAACAAAAATGAGACAAAGACAAAAAGATTAATTTTCATCTTTTGTAAATTGCTGTAGGTAGTGAGTTTTGATACTTGATGTCATCATGTTCCCCCCACATCCACAACCATGTCAACTGAAGACAAACTATGGTAAAATATATAAACACATAAATTAATGAAGAACAAAATCAAATAAACTACAATGGGCACCATTTTTGGTTTTTGAAAAATGATTTCTTTTCTCTGGCATGCGCAGTGGGCTCCTGAGTGTATATTGTAAAGAACAATAGTTTACAGTGCATGATTACACAAAATCAAGTGGCTCTTTTGGTATAATGATTAGGTATTATGTTTATGACGAATGCTACGTAATGCTTCTCCACAACAACATCAGCAATGAGACCTTCATTTTTATTTGATACTGCTAAAAATGAAGGTCCTTGAAATGATAGCTCTTGTTTAGGAAAAGCGGCTGTTTTTGCAGAAACCAAGTATATAACTTAAAGCATCACTACATGTACAATTATTTTCATTGAAATGACATTAGACTAACTTGTAGATATCTCTATATATATTTAAAACAAAAAAAGCAAGTCACTTATTTGTGGCTTTTGGGATGTCAGACTATTTTATCAAAACATATCTGTTTCGCAGCTCAGACAGTCCCTGCAAAAGACTGATTTTAAGTTTCTTAACAATGTGGTAATTTAGCTCTATAATGTAATTACAGTGTAAGTAGTCTAATATTTAGGTCAAGCAAGACACTTTTAACAACATGTGAGAATTATGTCATATGAATTACATAGAAATAGGTTGCTCCTCATAGACTTATATGGTGACTCACCAGGTATTGTGTAAGGGCCCTGACTTGAAAAAAAGAAAACAGTTGAAGTTGTTCAACTACTTAGTCTTTGTTCCCACCAGGTGAGCATTGTCAATCTTTCATCTGATTGGCTGTTGGCAGAAAGAGGCAGGAGTAAAGCGACCAGCTAATTAGAAAATGTGTGGCCCCTCAAAAACCCACTGTATTCTTTAGGTCAGGACACTGCTCTTGAATTTGCAATCAGTCCTTTCTGACCTTAATATTGCTATCTTTGTCTTCTGTAACTCGTCTGGTCCCAGGTCTCTACAGACAGTCTGCAGCCATTCAGCTGAGGAGAAACGTGAATGAGGACCTCCGCCAGGCAGAGACGGTGCTTTCCAGACACACTGCTTCCTCCAGTCTCCCAAACCGGGATCCCACACAGACTCCACCGGTTCCCAACCAAGGGCACCAACCAGGTCAACAAAATTCTGAACCTATACATGAGCCCAACAAGAGGAACATGGAGGGGCTGGAGAGTCTAGACACTGTCAGGCTTGGAACAGGTATAAACAAGGTGGCTGCTCCGGGAAGTGGAGTGTCCAGCTACTACAGGCCCACTCGCAGGGGGTCCCCGAGGCCCAGCACCCACGACCGCTTCGACATCAACGAGCACCTGCCCTGGATGATCGTCCTGCTGCTCTTGTTGGTGCTGGTGGTGATTGTGGTGTGCAGCATCAAGAGGAGCTCTCGGGTCCTGAAGAAGGGCCCCATGCAGGACCCAAGCAGCATCATGGAGAAGGCCATTCACAAGAAACCATCTGCCCCCCTGACGCAGGTCAAAGAGAAGTGGATCTACTACTCCAATGGACAAGGTAAGTGTCCTCAAGCTATTTATGACCAAAGTACTTGAAACCTGCCTTGTTATTTTCGAATAAATTTGACGTTAAAGAACACGAAAAGCAGTGCGAGTAACTTGCAAATACATCACCTTCTTTTCAAAAGTTAAACCTGACATTGCAGTGTGAGTTTTTCGGAACTATGCTATCTTAGTGAAATGATATGGAAATGGCTTTTTAGGGCCCTCTAAGCTTAATCACAAATATGTGTTTGTGCTTATGAACTGGATTATAGACATGATTGAGATATCACTTAGCCACATGGGTAGGAAAACCACTGGCTCAAGGAGGATGGTTGTGTGATTTCCACACTTTTAATGAAATGATGGGGAATAGTAAAAAAGGTAGGTGACTTGAGTTGGTTCATTTTTCCGGTGTTGGAAATAGGCCAGTAACTTTTTCTGTTCTTACAACTTTATATTGAGGCCACAACTAAGATCAGTTGATAAAGTTGTAACTGTTCTTAGTTGTGGCCTCAAGGGTTGGTGTCCCTAAGATTACTTATGAATCAATAGTATCATGGCGTATTTGCCCCAAAAACTATGATGACGTACTTTAGTTGTGCTCAGGGCCACTCTGAAACCATCTGTTGATGTGGCCACTCTTGGTTTCTGTTCCTGTCAGAGAGTTGTTAAGGGCAGGGGTTACACAAGCAAGGCCATGTCCCCACCCCCGCCTCTCTCTCCCCCGCACACTCGCACAGTCCTATACAGTTTCATCAAAGGGTCGTCGTCTTGTGGGCATTCACACCTCTATAGTTTGGCTGTTTATTCTCAACCTCTTCCACGCCCTACATCTTACTTTTACTGCTCTTCATCTACAACTTCTAGCACCTTTCTCAGACAGTAGTCACAAACTGCTTTACATATTAAAGACATCATAGAATACATCATAAAATACTTTATAAAATACATATCATAACAAAGTACACTCAGTCAGGAAGCCAATGCAGAGATTTTAGAATGGGGGTAATATGCGCTCTTGTGTTTGTGCGCGTCAGGAGTCTCGCAGCAGAGTTTTGGACCAGCTGCAGGCGGGTCAGCTGTTCCATATTGAGACACATAGACTGTTACAGTAGTCTAGTTGTGAGGAGACAAAGGCATGTATTATCATCTCTAGCTCGTCTTTCCACACCATTGTTCTGAAAGACGAGCTAGGTGAAAAAAGCAGTTCTTTAAAAGGTGTTTTACGTGATGTTTCATTTCCTCATGACATTTCCTCATCAAAAACAACTCCTAGATTTCTCAGGCTGGATTTTACCAAGCTGCTTAGGTCGCCTAGCTGCTGTTTGACGCCAGGGATAGCACTATCTAGAGCAATAATAAGCGTTTCAGTTTTATCTGAGTTTAGTGGGTCTCAGAAGTCATAAAGGAACAATAGGACTGACTATCATAATGATAAGAGACGTCTCTGTACTGTTGTATCATCTTGCCCAGAGGGAGAGCATACAGCAAGAACAGGAGCGGTGCCAACACTGAGCCCTGAGGTACTCCACATTTCAGGTCAGCCGGCTCAGACATTATGTGGTTTGCTGACACACTAAAACTCCTACTAGCCAAGTAAGAAGAGAACCAATCTAACACAGGCCCAGACATCCCGACCAGATCCCGCAGTCTGTTTACCATGGTCTGATGGGCAACTGTGTCAAAGGCTGAGGAGAGGTCTAACAGGACTAATACTGTGCACTTCCCTGAGTCAGATGACATCATAATGTCACTGGACACTTTAAGTAGGGCTGTTTCAGTGGAGTGGTGTTTCCTAAAGCCAGACTGGAACGTGTCATAGATGTCGTGTCTCTCTAGGATAGATGTGAGCTGTGGATACCACCTCGGATACCAGATTTTAGCCAAAAAAGGGAGCTTAAAAGTGCCTCTTAACATTGATAACATTGAACTACTTCAGTGTCTGTTTGAATGTGTGGTCCATGGAGGATATTTGCACAATTTATTGCTAGAAATCTACCATATTTTGCTTATGTAAGTGTATCAATTTGAAACAGAATAAATAAATAAATAAATACCAATCTCAGTAACATTTGCATGTCTGTAATAGTCCATTTATCTAGTTACTCCATTCAACCCTACTTCAGAATTTTTTAGTTATTGCTATTGCTTTGTTTCTGGTCTTAATTTTTGACATATCTATTTAATGTCCTTCATTTCGCCTTATCTCCAGCCTAGTTCTCCATTTCCAATCTGTCACCTCATCGTAGCATTCCCCTCAGCCAGCTCTTGCGCTTGCTGACCCAGCATCTATCAACAGGTATAGAGGACATTTTACCCCACAGCCTAGGACTGGATTTCACTTTGAAAGAATAACAAAGCCAGCTCAGGGGACACCTCTCATCCCAGACCCATTGTGTGAAAGCAAGCCGCCACACTCGCACCACTCCTTCAGTGAGTGACCACAGAAAACTGGAATAATCTGGTTTCAGCTGCCTGCCCTGTTCTGGTGTTGTCTTGGCAGGACACTTTAGTGGGTCATTCAGGTCTCTTACACGGTGACAAAGAGGTATATAGACAAGAGGAAATGAAGGAAACAGCTCATGTGTATGAGGTTTGACAGGGAAGTGCTGCTGGCTCCACTCACAAGGGGTTTCCCTGGTGATGCCCAGCAGTGCTACTCCAGAATGGGCAGTGGAGTGTCAAGAAAAGACCAAATATATTAAGTAACAATAGACTTTTTGCCAGACACACACTGTAGCCCGAATCCTCCTTTTTGATTTGCTCTAAGGTTCATGATTCCATTCCAAAAATACTGCTTTGTTTTAATGTATATATACTTGTAACTTACAAACAAACTCAATACATTGTGGATAGTATGAGTTAGTTAACTTGGAAGCCACTCAAGGACTTTCAATTGCATTTTAAATATATTGCTCCAATATGGTCCAATAAAAGTTATTCTAATTTTAATTTTAGTCACAAAATGAAGAAACCAATTTTATATGTGAAATGCCTCAGTAAAAGAAGGATTCAATGATTTTATTCATTAGGAAGCTTACAATTGCTATTTACACTCAAAGAATGTATGTAATGGACAAAGGCACACTGCATCCTATTGTACAATTCTAGAAAGACTATTTTTTCCAACTCCAGACTGACAAACTGATGTCTGTCTGCTGTGTCTGTTATTGTTTCATTTGTTATTGATTAAAGTTTGCAAGCCAGGCAAGTCGAAGGCCATGATTGTTAGCGTTAGCATATAATAATTATCATCTGGATCCAGAACAATAATGGTGAAGGGTGACACATTCTTTTAACAATGGCAGACATTGTTGTCTTTCATTACCATTTTTTTTTCACTCACTTTATACAGTTCACATTTTCATCACTTACAAACAGACACCAACAAACAACCACAGAACCCATGGTAACACAGGGAGGACATACAGACTCTGCATAGGCCTTCATGCTGTAAGGTGGGCATACTAACCACTTAATACCTTGCAAAGGATACATGCCACATCATATATGTAAATGGTAAAAATGCATTTTCAAGAATTTCCAAGTAACTTAAAAAAAAAATCATTGGGATCCAAAATATACAAGAACTTGGAGATCCATTCTTCCACCTTTGGGACATGAGAATATTTTCATTTTTGCAGACATTTGATTTAAGGAAGTCATAATGTCAAACATCTTGAAACCTTAAAATTATAATACAAAAATCTACCAATTTCAATTTATCTCAACCCCAAGCATATTCTGCACATATTGACAGTCTGTACATATCATAGCATAAAAATTGTCATTGCAGAAGCCAATTTAATATGCACATGGATTGAAATTGTCGCTGAAAGAGTTGGATCTTATGCTTTTCATTCCTGGTATTCAAACTGTAGCAACTGTTACATTTATGCTGAAAGTACATAGCATCGAAGATAGATTTCAGCAGACTTTTTTGAACTTCAGTTTGCGTGTATGCATCCTCTGTTCCCGTGTTCTCCAGTTGGACGTGTAAATGCCCATGTGGGTGCATTTATGTGGAAATGTATAGTATGTACTGTATGCACATGCAACCCAAAGAACCATTTTACACCGCTATTTACTCGGTGGAACATAAAACTAAACAGCTTCTTAATCCCTCCAAGGTGCGTGGCTGGCTCCCCTTGAAGGTCGTAATGCCCCTTTTACTAGAGTAGTTAAAAGACTTGGCCAATAAAGGAGAACCAAAGGGAAACGTCAAAGTGGAGATCACACACATACAATACCTGGCACAGGCTCAGAGCAGCTCAGGAAGTAGTGAAAATTGCTACTTCTCCGCAGCAGGGATGAATGGGGCTTTCCACGGCCCCTGGCCAAATTTTTATTGCACAGGATCTGAAGAATTTATTTGTTTATCTGGAACAAGGGCGCAAAGTATTTGTGGCAGCAATTAAAGGGAATCACAAAAATGTTGCATAAAGGTCAGTGTGAGGCTGCTGTGGTGACCTTGTTCTTTTGTTTTTTTTTGTATCTAGTAATAAAATAGAGTGCTATTTCTTGTGTATTTTATAATCTCAGGAAAATAGCACAGTGTCACTCAAACAAATAGCTTTATACTTTGTTAACTTCTCTAGAGCGTGAGTACTTAGAACATATTGGGCTTTAGGTTGGCTGTTATTTTTTTATAGAGCAGACCCATGTCATTATTTTACAAATAATATGACCCGCGTGCAAATCAATTGAACAATATTTTCTAAAGGAAAAAATAGAAATACAAGGTATAATTCACTGGAAGCTTTGGACTCTTTTATGCTGGATGTATATAGAGCACTAAATAACACCACATGAGAGCCCGGAGTTCAACACAAATTGTTTTCGGACCTGCGCTTCCTTATCAAAGGCTGTTCTTAAGGTAAAATGTACATTGCCATTGTTGACACACAGATATTAGACAAAACATGCAACATGTACAATATACAGATGGCTTTCTGGCATTCTTTCTCCATATGCTAATGGTAAACAAAACAACAGAAAACATACTTAAATAGAATATAATCTGTCGAAGTTTCAGTGTGTCTCTGAGATGTTCTGGTGTGAGTCTTTTGTTGTCTTTGTGGTTTAGTTATACGTTTGAAATTGAACACCACATCAGTCTGGACCATGAGCTATCTGTAGAACACTAGAGCTGACCATAAACATATAGGTCTGAGTTCTGCGTTAAACCGATGCGATTCCTACTAATATTTCTGCAATCTAAGGCCTGTAGCATTTGTGATCAAACATGTGATCAATGTTTTCTGTGAGGAATTTGTTTCTTTGGCTCACATGGTATTTGTTTTGCTGCAATACCACAAATGACCACTGGTGGCTACTTAATCCAGTTCCGATAAAACATCCATGACTCAGCTCCAATCCATTGAGGAAATGTAAAAAGTAATCAGAAACAGAAAAAAGACAGACACCTTCTAAAACCAGCCTGAAGAAAAAACGGTTGCCATCTTTAGTTAATGTTAAAACACAGCTTAAAATCACATGTATGTTGTTGTAATCATCTTTTTTGCAGGTCAGAGATGAGCTTTGTCAACAATTAAGCTGAATAACTTTTTAAGGAAGCCATTCTGAACGTGTGTGCTGTTATTCTCCTGTGTACCGTGAAGGCATTCGAACTGTAATGAACCACAAAGGACCCAGTTGCTGCAGACCGATTATAAAGGAGCCACAAGGATCTGTTTGATTACTGCTATTCGGGATGAGGTCTAATAAACACAATTGTATAAAGATGTGGTGCAGACAAACTATTAGATGACCTAGTTTATTGGGTTTTTCATGTGACCCTCCAGGGCCATTGGTTTTTAAATGAGGTTATTTTACTAGAACATGTTGACTACATTTACAATGAAGCTTTGTTACACATGGATAAAACTAAAACTGATATTCCTCAAAAGCAGTGCAAAGCAGTACAAAGGGACAAAGAATGCAATCTAAAGTTAATGGGCGTAATCATGGAAAAAGCTTTACGATTTGTTCAGAAATCTCGAGATCGAGGCAGGTTGTGGTCGCCATATTCTTTACGACATACATTTCTAAAGTCAGATGCAGATTGTTGATGAAAACGTGAAGGAAAACAACAGTGTACCTGCCTCCCTCGTAAAACATCCACACCGTTAATAATGCCAGGTTCCACAAGCAGCTCAGCGGGACGCCACGTGTTACGATATACCACACTGCTGTACCCGGGTGGGCCGGGGGGGTGGGGGGGCTGGGATAACCCACCTCACTGTAGCCTGGGAGTGGAGAGCACAGGTTGTTGGTGTTATATAGTGTTTCACTCAAAGAACTTACATTCTTTCAGGTGTTTAGGAATAACTTCAACAAAAAGCCCTGGTCTACTGAGTGTTCACAGCTTTTTAAACTGTGGACCAAACAACAAAAACATGCCTTTTTTAAGAAACAGGATAGATGGTGCTTTTAGCCCAAATGTGAATTTGAGCTCATCCTTTTTGGGCTCGCCTGTGGGTCGGTTGAGGATCACACTTTAATCAAACTGTACCAGAGTTCAGTCGGAAGCACTCCAAGACTTCTGTTTTGAAGAGGCGTTGGCGCTGAAGTTTGTATGGCAGCATTCACACTTGGTTCTGTTCACTTATAAGTGAACCACTGCCCCAGAGTTCCTGTGACCCAGTATTAATATACAGAGTTTGCTACTAACCACCTATCGCCGGATAATTTTATCCAGTCAGAACAATGGCTCGTTGTTCACATTAGTAACGGTAAAACAGCTGCTTTGTCTTCAAACCTAGAACATGCCCAGAAATGTAAGTACCACCACACCAGCAGAGGGTCGAGAGAAATTGCGTTGCCTTGATCAGTACAAGATGGACTGTAGCAAGTTTGTGAACTCACAAATCTTACAATAATGTAGCTACTGTGTAGGTGAACAAATGGAGAGAAACTGAAAACAGTCATCAGATTGTTGTACAGTAATAAAAGAGATAAGAGCCCCCATTGACCTGCAAAATAACATTTACTATAAATGCAGTCTGAGCAGCAATCACTTTTTTCATCTTGAAGCTTGAACAAATAACATCATAATATTTTTACATACAGGACACACCTTTATCACCTTTTACATTTTACAATTGTAAAAAATCTTTTAGGCCTAATAGAAGAAAACATGGCCTGCATCTCCACAAACATTGTTAAAACCCACAGTGACTTACTACATGCTATTTATATCCCAGAAAGAGCACACACACTAACACAGTTCCAGTCTCTCTGACCTCCTCACGCTAACGCAGCACATCCGCAGGCTGATACACTGAATCATCAGACGTATGTAGGTCACTGAAACGTGCCCAGTGCTGCAGCAGTGAGATGTGCGGCGCAGGGGGATTTCTCCTCTGTCGCTGTGTGTTAAAACCACTGACTGGATAAGTCAACAGGCTCTGGGCCCAGAAGGTCGGCACGCGAGCTCCTCAGGGTCTGTCCACGCTCAGGCCGATGGATTTAATGTGCGCTCCTCTAGATTCTCTGCTTAATGGAAAGACGATGCTTAGGTTCAATGGGCTTTCTTAGTAAAAAATAAAAATGACTTTTACTGCATTTTTAAATTTCTCAAAAATCAGAATGCCTTGTAGTGTTAACAGACAAAACTAAACCAATTATTCACCACAAAATACTAAAATGTTACATTAAATCAAAGATCAGAGCTTACCTGAAATTTTTACCTTTTATCCTGTAACTATCTCTGCCTCATTAAATATTGCATCAAAGCATTGCCAACATTTATATTATTTTTTAGCTGTTTTTCTGGAAAATAAGACATATTTTGCAACAGAATAACCCATTTCCTGTTATTTTCTTGGTCCTTCATTGTTGATATCAGTGTCACCCTATGGGAGCGCTCCTTTTTACTGGAAGCAAGCTGTGAGTGGCCAAAATCCCACTGTGGGCTGACCCTCATTTATTGAAATCCATTTTTTCATGTCATCATTCTTGTTACAATAAGCTGTTAGGTGATTAAACTGTCAAACTAAGTGCAACGGTAAAATAATAGGAAGGACTCATAAAAACCAAAGAATTTTAAAATCAACACAAACATGCTCTTGGAGTGAAATGTAGAGAAGCTAAAATGGGGATAATGTGGTCGTTCCTTTAGGAAACAGTTAAAAGACCATCTGCAGCATTTTGTACAAACTGCAGGTGAGAGAGTGAAGACTGGCTGATCCCAGCATTAAGTGCATTACAGTTGTCCAAATGTGAAGTAATGAAAGCATTGATTCATATTTCTTACAAAAAGGGTATCTAGAAAGGGTAGTTCATTTACCTATACTGAAAAAAAGCTGTAGGACTGCTTTAATTTGTGCGTTAAATCATAATCATTTCATCCCCCTGGTTTGTAACAGTAGATTTTTTGGACTGTAACATAAAACCAAGGTCCACCAAGAGACTGGGGCATGGTTCACCTCGCGCAAATGTCATGACTTCATTCTTTTTATGATTGGAATGTAAAAAGTTACTTGACATTCATGCTTTAATGTCATCAATGCATTCTAAGAGCTGACAGGCGCAAACTGCATTTTCTTGCTTCAAAGGGACATACATTTCACTGTCATCAACATAACAGTGGAACAGCATGCTGTGTTTCTGAAGAATTGAATAAAAAAAAGAGGCCAAATTAGTATAAACCATTTATAAACAGATTGAACCAGGTCCAGGCCAGGCTTCTTAACTAGTGGTTGCACGACACCATGATTAAAACTAAGAGATACAACACTTTGTGCCGGACTGCCATTTATAATATCAAGCACATAAGGTTCCAGAGTGTGAAAGACCTTTTTAGAAAGACATGGAGGAATTGTATCATTAGGAGAGCCAGCTGGTTTTATATGACCAATCATTTCTTCATACTCTGAAACTGGTCAAAAACAGCTGAGCATGTGACAGATATGGACGGCTCACTTGATGGTGGACTGATACATGGTCTAATGGTTTCAGCCTTATTTATAAAAAAAAAAAAAAAAAGCGCAAGATGTTCTTACACACATTTGAGGCTTCCAGACAGGCTGACGGTGGGACATTAAGTACAGCGTTTATAGTTTTAAAAAAGACATGAGGCTGAGGACAGTTAATCACAGTTACATCGTGTGATATCCAAAAAAAAAGTTGTCTTAGCAGCTTTGACAATGTTCTGATACAAGCGCCAGTCTCTCAACATCTCAAAGGGCACCTGCAACTTATCCTTCTTCCACTTTCACTCAGCTCTCCTCAACTTACATCTTACAGCACACGTAGCCTTGGCTAGCTTAGTGGGGCCACAGTATCTAACACTGATGGGCAGGTAGGTAGGAAGGTAGTCAAAGCAAGAGGAAACTTCTGACAGACTGTACAAGATTAAAAGAGCCAGTCAGATTTCAAGTCTTCGGCCAATGGCTTTTCAGGACAGCAGACATGGATATTGAAATCCCCTACAATTAAGACCCGTTAGTACTTCAGAATCAGAAAAGTCAGTGACAACACACAGTACCGGGAGGGAAGAGCTCAGATCAAATAACTTCATTTCAAATCTAAAACAAGAGGCTGTCAAGAGGCACGCATTGTTTACAGAAGTACTTTTTCTTGTAAACAGTGGCTACTTCTCCTCGGTGTGTTAAAATATGAACGATCGGCCAGGAAGAGTCCTGGACTCTCCGACCCTCATCCAGGTTTCCATCACGCAGAGAAAATCCAATTCAAGGGCTGTGACGAATGGCCTTAGATTAGTATCTATCTCTGTCTCTCTCTCGTCAGTTTCAGGTATTGTGATAAACTTCAGTTATAGCAGGAGTCCTGTATCGTGATGATTGTTATTGTGAAGAGATTATCATGAATCACACTTAACAGCATAATATGTAAGATTGTAGTGTCTTTATTGTTCGCTGTTGTGGTTTTGAATTTCTGAATTGAAGCTCACTAAATACACGTAATCAGGGACCGTCGAATGAGGTCAGGCCTATTAGAATGCACTGTTGTAATGGCATCACTGATGTGACAGAAGTCATATAAAGGATTGTTTTATTCTACAAGCTCAATGCATTCATGTGGCCATAAACTGAAGGGAATCCTATGCAGATGACTCATTCTAACGTGTTGTCTCTTCACATGTTTGCGTGCTCTGTGCTGTGAAACCTACACATATGTCCACGTGACGTGATCAGTGTGTGTGTGTGTGTGTGTGTGTGTGTGTGTGTGTGCTGAGCCATGAAAGACACAACTCCACACCACATCCATTTAATCTGTGTGTGCCAATCTCTGTCTCAGCCTGGATTTGTGCTCTTAGCATGTTGGCTTCACTAGAAATTAATCAGGGATCATCCTCTTCAAAAGTGGAAGGATTATTTTAATATGGAAGCTTTGGATGGTAATGACCAGTCGAGGAAACATATCAATTTTTTAAACAAACTAAAAAAGTTTAAAGCTCACTTTTGACCCCACCTTGCATCAAAAAGCAAGGTAGGCTTTGTCTGAATCTGAATACTGTAAAAACATATTTCCTAATTTCCTTTGCCAACCACAGTTCCTTAACCTGTAAGAGCAAGGTCATAGGGCCAACAGTAAGATGTTAGGAGGTTCCTTATTGAGTAAGAAAAGGAACATCAGAGGTGTTTGGACAATGCTCTGACTCCATTAACCTCAGGAGCAGGAACCACAGATGGAGTTATGTTATGTACAACGGCTTCATGGAAACTACACAACCCAACAACAGACTACAAAAAGCACACTTTATGCTCAAGAGTTGAACGAAGCTCACAAACAGGACAATTCAGAAAAATAATATGAGTGAACAAGGATCTCTGCACTACACTAGACTTATCATTCAGAGGTTTAAAGTGAACCCAATACATATTCTAAAAGACTAACAGCAACATCTCTAATAGGAGCACTGTTATCCAACCATTGGTTCTGGGCTAGTCTGGGTATAATCCTGGTCTGGCCAAATAATCCACCAAATCCATGTCCTTTTCATGGGTATTAATAAGGTACATAGAAGACTGTTCATTTGGTTCATTCAGCTCTTGTCAGTTATCCTTTGCTCTGCAAAAAAGGTTGCATTACATCCTCAGTTCACTGGACACAACGTACAAGTGACCAGACCTGGGCTTTTTTCAATAACACTGTTTTAAAATCCAATGGGAATTTGCTCTCTTGTCTAATTGGTAAGGTCTTAGAAGTATGCAGAAGATAAAAACCTAAAACTATTGGCATATCACCAGTCACAGCAGCTGCACCCTCTTCAATTTTAGATGCACCCTTAATCATGTTGTCGTCTAACCAAACCCAAAAAATCGTCAATCCCACTTGGTTTTGTGGAAGTGTGCCCTACACAAAGAGATTCCTCTCACTGGAACACTTGCCTTTGGAGAATATAATCAGGAGCGCCTCATCAGCACGCACCCTTTTACTGTATGTGCCATTAAAACAAAAAGCCACAAACGAATACAGATGAGTCAGCATTTCTATTTTCCACAAGTCATTGTCGAGTCACATTACAGTCAGAGGAGAAGTGGAGCAGAGAGGATGTGAACAGGCAGCAGAGCGTCTCGGACACAGAGCTCAGGACAGTAAGGCCTAAGTCAGGCTTGGGTGGAAAAGATTTTTGTTTTTTAATGTAGTCAGAGTTCTTGTGTATCCTGGAAAACTGGAAATTAGAAAGTAGTTTGTGAGCCATGGAAAAGACCAAAAAAGGAAGATAAAGTCCATGTGTTTTAAAGAGTGCATCTATAAACTACATTGTGCTTCATTGTGCATTTTGTTTGACACTCACCCAGTTCATCATCACGTGTCGTCCTCCTTTAAACCCGCTCCTTTAAACCTGCTGTTAAGTTGAGTTTTGAAACCCCGAGGTGTAAAGATAGCAGAGACAAATAATCAGAATGATTCTTGGGGACGTCCAACAAACCTTACTTGAAAAAAATCTGTGCCTTTTGTAAATGATATGATTAATGAGGCAATGTTTCCTCCAAATCCGTCACCAAAATCCAAAGAGCTGTGGCCTCAAATGTTATCTCGACAGCCATTATTGTTTCACTTAGTTGCCTTCCAATATCAAAGTGTTATATTTCTCACATTGTCTGGTTTTACTCAAACTTGAAACATTCAAGGAACAATAGGCGCCTTGCAAAAATACTGGCCAGCTACTGTCTACTGCTGTGGCTTCAATAACTGAAAATTGCTTTATTTGCTATATGCTTTCTCAAAGTTCTCTTAGATTTGACCAGTTTTAAAGGGATCTGTAATAACAGTAATAACATCAAGTGCTGATCATTGCTACTTGCAGCTTTAATTACCTTTTCCATTTTATGTAATAGAACGCAATGTACAAGTAGAGCGTTTCCTAGACCCATGTTTACTGACAGTCACAGACAGGCATAGTCTGTTGTTATTGAATATGAGAAGCCCACAGCAGAGTGCAGACAGACCAATCATCACGCCCAGCACTGGCTTCTGAACTATTTTGTTGTGTCTGCTGGATCTTTGACCTTAGCCTCAAAATGGGACACTGCTGAGATCACGTGACCAGTGTTTACAAGTTCAGACTTTCCTTGAATGTAACAAAGCCGTTCCACGATTGCATGTGCTTTTTTAATCGGCACATTCCGCTGTCTCTCCAAGGACATGTGAAGGTCATCGGTTGTGGTCTTCTGAAAGCAAAACTCTCTAGTCGGCATTCTGTATCGGAAGGATTTGTGCACTCCTGTGTGACTGATTAGAACAAGATCAGAAGTGACGTCTTTGAAGAGCTCTTGACTGAACAGTGCAGTTAAGAGAAAGTGTTTATCTGCCTTTTGGTGATGCTACAGCTATGGACAATACGGTATGCTTCAAGCCCTAAGTCGAATGCTTTTAAATACTGGGTTAATTCACTTATCTGCACTTGAGTTTTTTCATTGTATATTTATGTAAACAAGTCAAGGCCACTGGGGAGAAAAAAGCTGCTTGTGTTTTTTTGTTTTTTTTTCTGTTTTTAGTCACAAATAGTCACTATGGCCCTCAGTTATCAAAGGTGAAACCAAAAAACTATGCATGGACCCATTTCAATGCAAACTTTGACATTTATGGAAATGGACGTTCCATATAAAGTATGTTCAAAGCCCATGGCAGATCTGGAGCTGAACTACATTTACAGAAAACAAGAATTAGGACCATATAATGCATTCTCCTCTAAAATCCATTTAATATTTAAAGTTCTCTCCATCAATGATTTTGTGGGTTAAATCCATTTATTTTGCTTCTTGTCAAGGGCTTTTGAGAAGACTATTAAAAATGTTTCCATACCAAAGTAATATCGCTTATACAAATGATATCAATTAGACAGGGGGTGGAAACTGGTTTACACTTCCCTTTCACTTTTCCTGTATTGGCTCTCAGTGAAACTGTTTGGTCCTCTGTTGAGACAGACAGGCGTCTCCCTCTCATTTAGCACTGAGTTTTGATGTGGCTGGTTGTGGGAGTTAGAGGATGATCACCTTGGTGCCTTTGTTTGATACAGGTGAAAAAAAGCTACTGTTATGGACACAGTGCCACTGTCACATTAGTCTCGACCAATTCAGCTTGTTTTTGTTAATGACAGTCAGATAACCAAACCAGATTCTCTCATTTGACAGATGTCATCTCAATGTATGTTCCCAAATACCTGAAACTATTCCCAAGTTAAACAGATTGGTTAGAGGAAAGATAACATAAGTCACCATCCATTCCTCATTCATGTCATTATTTGTCATTTTCAGCTCAGAAATGTGTTTATTTGTTTGTTTATTTATTAGGATCCCCATTAGCTTCCACCGTAGTGGTTGCTAGTCTTCCTGGGGTCCAGATTAAAATTGTCCAATAATTTAAATACAAAATACATTTCAATATAATACAACAATTACAAAACATGCAGCAAAACATGTAATGAAGTAAACAAGTGACATACACTGTCAGACTCTATAAACATACATTTACAGTCAAAAATTAAAAGCTGAGGTAGTATCTCAGAGCTTTTTTAAAAACATATAAACCCCTTAAATCCCTTAGCTTTTTAGGTAATTTGTTCCATAGCTGAGTTGATCTAAAATAGACAGACTTTTGTAAAAAAAAATTGTTTTCGGACAGTTTACAATTAAATTAGGGTTACAAGCCAGTCGAGTATGATGTGAGTGTATCCGATTAGAATATTTGAGCCTTTCATAAAATGAATGTGGTCGACCCGTTAAAATTACTTTCTGTACAAATATTAGCAAGTTATACTGTATTTTAATATAAAGTAAAGGCCAAGATAATGCATGGTGCATTTCAGAGACACTGGTGGAGTAGGGACATCCTAAAACTAAGCGAGCAGCCTTGTTTTGCATGACCTGAAGCTTTTTCAGATCAGTTTTATTTGTTGCAGACCATATAACTGAACAGAATTCTAAATGAGACAGCACTAAAGACCGTACAACCTCTTTCATAACTGGAAAAGTAACAAAAGAGGAGCACCTTCTAACCACAGCAATAGATTTGCCCATTTTACTGATTACGTGGTCTATATGATAGGACCAAGATAAATGGTGAAGAAGAAAGTGTCTCATTTCGTTCTCTTTGTGGCCTTCATGTCGTTAACTACGTAGTTCAGGCTAGCTGAACGACTAAGAGGTGTGCCATTTAAAGCACGCTTGCTTTCTACCTCTGACCTTTACTCCTCATCTCTGATCTTCAGGGGTGGACATCCTGAAGCTAGTGTCGGCTCATGTGGGCTCCCAGTGGATAGACATCTACCAGTCGCTGGCTAACGCTACAGAGCGTGAGGTGGCGGCTTTCTCCAACGGCTACTCCTCTGACCACGAGCGAGCGTACGCGGCCCTCCAGCACTGGACCATCCGGGACAGCGACGCCAACCTGGCCAAACTCATCAACGCCCTGCACCGGCAGCGACGCATCGACGTGGTGGAGAAAGTCCGCTGTGTCATGGAGGACAACCCACAGGTAACACACGTAAGCCTACTGAACGCACCTCTAATGTCCTGTTGAAATAGTAGAAGGCCCAATGCATCCACTGGAGGCCAAAACCTGAACCTAATGGTACACTATAGGACAGAAAACATAGTCCTGTGTTACTATTAAGGCTTGAACACATTTTACCTTTGATACATAAGGAGATGAACTGAGTGAACCTTTAGTCAGAGGCTACACTGTGTCCAAATGGCTATTTCCAAACTCCTCTTGCATACTTATTTATAGCCATCTATGACACTTGACCCTTCACAGCAGTCTTCCATGTGTTTATGAGTTCACAAACCAGTTGAAGGATCAGTGTTTTTAGCTTTTCAGCTTTTTGCATATTAACAAACAAAGCTAAATGTTTCAAGATGCTTTCAACACATCAACATTTATCCATATACAATAAGTATCCAAGTAAATAGTAAATACAGTATGTTTTAAATAAACTGTGATGGGCCAAATCAAACTGCATGGAGTAAAGGTTTGCCTTATTTCCTATTCCTTTTTTGTTGACTGTAGAAAGCTCAAATCACCCTGAATCACTTTAAAAAGTGCCCTCAAGAGGCAAAAAAATGCGGCTGTCCTTTTGTTCATCTTTGGAAAAAAAAAAAAAAAAAAATGAGCATACCTTAATGTAGCTCAGTCACTCAGGAGGAGCTAGGAGTAGAGCCACTGCTCCTCCAAATCGAGAGGAGCCAGGAGGTGGCTTGGGCATCTGATTTGGGATGACTTCCTGAGGAGGTCACACCTGGAGGACCAGGACACGCTGGAGGGACTATGTCTCTTAACTGTCCTGGGGATGCCCTTGATGAGCTGGAGATGCTTAGACTGCTGGCCCCACAACCCAGTCTCTAAGAAGAGGATGGATGGGCTTCAGTTTGCTGGAAACATGGGGATAGTGTAGGTTAGTGTATAGTTGAGGGGCTAAACCTACAGTTTTCATGGTTAGAGTCCCTATTAACAAGCAGTTCTTGTGGTTGTTTTAGCCTTTATGATCATTTCATTAATGAAATTTCAAAAGGGATAAATTGCTCCATTTACATGTCTATTTCAATCATATTTTAGGCCTACAACAGGTCAATTGGAACTGAACCAAGACCCACTTTTTTAGGGGGGTCGTTTATGCTTCCTGGCAAGGTTCAGATGACAGCATTCGAGCTTTAATTAAGCACTTAAAAACAACTGACCATGGTTTGTTTTTAACCAAGCAAACATAGAACCATACCATAGGCCAGGGCTGATAAGTCTTTGTCACTTATTCCTAATATGTGCATGTGCACATATTCCTCATGCCTGCACTCCCATGCTATAAACTGCCCTATAGGATCCAGGCTATTTCTGTGGTCCTGCTGTGTCTCATTTGCTTTCACTCAGACTTCCCCAGACACGTGTGGGCAGCATTTATGTTATTTGGTAAACAACTCACATGCTGAACTAATAAGAGTCTCCTGAGAGGGCTAATGGGGCACACACCGGCACCTCATATCCAGGGCACACACAGGAAGGACCGAGACATTTGGGACACTGTGGCTCTTTCATCACCTTTCACTTTTCCTTGTGATCCAGATTCATATCACCACTGCGTCCTTGACAGTACAGTCCAAGGTCAGCGCTGCACAGTCCTGGTCTTGTTCTGCGTCTGAGAAATTTGTTATTTAAGATCAGTCTAAAAGTTCAAGTGTCTCCGCTTGTAATTAAAGCTTTCATCACTACTTAATAATCAGCTAATCATCTACTCCTCAATGTTTTGCTGCTTTCCTTCATGGTAAAAAAAAACATCATCATAAGTGCCTCCTTGTTTATGTAAGTGAAATAATTGTTTTCATGTCAACTTCCATATACATGCATTTGTAAAAAAAAAAATGCAGTTTCTCTGTTGCTATCTGTGTTGAAGAAAAATGTCAAGAGTCGTTGTCTCAGGCTGTATATAGTTAATCAAAATCAAATGCATTGGTGAGGTGATCATAAACTATTGTAATGACCTCTGTGCGTTTGGCTCTTTTTGAAAATAATCATTTATAGCTGCATTGAACTCACTGGACGCAACTATTAACGTGATTACTTCCTGTTCCTGATCTTGTCCAACTGCCCAGAAAGCACTGCTGAAGGCGAGCACACTCATGTTTCTATCACAGCACACATTTTTCTAATGAAGGTTTGGGGTGTATTATCTAACTTCATATCACCATCAGTCTTATTTTGACTGGTTTGTTCAAAGACAGCAGCATGTCCCTGCAATAGCTGTTCGTGTGCTCTTAAAAGGAGGAGTGTAAAGTGGGGAATTGCTGTGGTTTAAAAATAACTCAACTAAATTACTAAGTAAACATACTGTTAAATGCCCAAAGTACTCAATTACAAAAAGAATTCAATACTAGTTACTTTTAAAGATGTACAAAGGTGGACAAAGCAATGTACTTTTAACTTTTCCACTGGGTTTGTTCGGAGCAGCATGTCCCTGCAGAGCCACCATAGCTGCTCACAGACTGTAGGAAGGAGGGTTGAAATGTGGGAAATTGCAACCTGCATGGTCTCCAGCAGATGCCACCAAAAAACTGCACTCCCCGCTGTCAGGTTATGAAGCTCTCATACTTTTACCTAAAAACGACATCTAGGCAGGTGTATAGTCTACATATTACCCAAAATGCACTTTAACTTGGCCTCCAAGTGCTTTCCTTTCCTTTGTTCTGAAAAGAGTGTGTGCCGTCTTGGCTCCTGTTTATCGACTGCTGTGGTCAGAGTCTGTTCTGTCATTTCACTCCAGATCAATGCGACTCTCTTATGGGAAGACAGTGTGTTGCATAGCGGTGAAGTAAGACGCTGAATGTTAAAAACACTGTTGGTGTCAGTGGTGCATTCACTGGAACAATGGACTGTCAGCTTCCGACGGAGCCTTCTCTGCCCTGACTTCAGACTCCTGTCACTGTCACTTTTCTCCACTCTTTTACCTTTTGATGTTGACTGCGGAAGTCTGTTTGAAAGTTTAGAAGACAGGCATCCATTTGTGATTTTATTTAACACATGATACAGTTCCTATACCGTTTCTATGTCACTGAGGTTTCACTGAGTCTTCTGTGTGTGGCTAATGAATGCATCATGGCAGAGCCTTCATCTTCAGGGCGGGACCAAAACACAAGAAATCTACAAAGACAAATGTGGGGCCAAAACACAGCGCAGTTTAACAGGAAAAAGATGTATGTTGTGATCAGAATTGGCCGTTACTTATATCATTACAATAATATCAACGCAATAATATAAATTTTCACTGCAATAAATACAGTCAAAACAAGGTCAGTAGGTTGTATTAGATAAGCTCATAGATACTGAAATCAATTATACTGTCTGAGAATGGCCTCCACATTGACCTCTATGTTTTAGCTGTGTGTGGTTAGAGGTTATCTTCTAATAAATGAGACCAAACCAAACCAAAGAGAGTTATTTTATTTTTGTACCTCGCCATGTTTCGACTACTTAACTTACTGCAGTCTTCCTCAAAGGAGTCACATGATGTTACTGTCTTGTCAACTGGTTTCATAGTTTGGAGTTTTGTAGTCCTACCTGGAGCAGTAGGATGACAGCGCCCCCTGTTGTCCATATTCTTTAGAACACAATTCCAGGTGTGAGATTGCATGTACATCCTAAATAAATGTCTATATTATCTTATTGTAAGAGTTTTGGGATGGGATATGTATTGATCTGGTAATAATCTAGTGATGGCGATGAGAGGTCAGAGAATTGTAACCAGAGCATTGAGCTGTGGGTTTTCAGTATCAGTGACTGGACATTTACAGGGCCAAATGCTGAACTCAGAATACTGGCACTGACAACACAGTTAGTAGCACTTTAAACATGGCCCTGTATAAGAAATTCGAATGGAAGCAGTTTTCCTTTTTCTTTTGGCGTTCATGTTTTTTATCGGGTACAGATGACATTTTTTTAATTTGCTTTTATCACTGACACGATATTATATAAACACACCTTAATGTACTGTAAATGTTATGTTGTAAATGGAAATGAGCTCTAGTGCCTCTGACTTGACAGCAGCTTTTCAGTGCCTATTGCTACTACATAGACATACAACTTTAGTATTCCACAAAGCCTTTTAGTTTTAGATTATTCAAACTTCACACAGTTTTGAGGTAATGTTTACTGAATATTATTACAATGAAAGAGAAGTGACATTTTTCAGTGTAAAAAGAGACATTACTTTCTGGAAATCATCTGCTAAATTATTCGGTCTATTCATCATTGTAGCTTTTTAGTCCAACATAAATGCACCACACAGCCAACTCCCTGTGACTCCCACATCCAGTTTTTATTTGCCTCCTGCCACAATGCTCCACAATCAAGTGTAATTTCAACCCTAATTGGGTGTTTATGACTCAGGTCCCATTAGTTCAGACCTGTAATAAAAGGAATCAAACCACATCCATTACATTTTGGGGAAAGGACAACAATTTCCCAGAATGAGCAGGGATTGGTGTAAATTGAAATGAGAGAGATTATGTGGATGTTTTTGTGAGTTTATTTGACATTAAAAGTCCTTTTAAGTTGTCTCGAAGCCCACTTAATGTCATCGCGGTATGAGCTGAATCCGCCGTGGCATCGTAAACTTTTTTGGGACAAGTTAATAGCTTTGTGTTTAGGAGTAATTACAGCTGTAACATTTTTTATCTTATTAATCTAAGTAGTCTGTCCCGTCCCTTGTGGTCTTCATAACACAGAGATATGCTCGGACCTGTGCCGGGCTAGAGGTAGTGCTGACAGAATTAGTCAGCAACTTGGCCTCGGACTCACGGGGCTAGGGGCTTGCTCGAACTATTGGGTTGAATTGAAAACATTAGGATTAAGATAATTGGGATATGGATAATGGTGCACTTCTGGGAGTCACTAGTTCAGCTCAAAATGGCTGCCTTGATGTTGGTATTGGTGTGTGATCTCAACATCAGTTTCTGCCTAAAACGTATTTGTTCAATCTTGTCATGTTTGGTAATGTTTGATGGCTGATCACCACTGCCACCATTGATTTGTCCAAAGTCCAAACATTCTAATACGATTGTGCCCTTATCCACGCACTTTTCTCTGACAGCACTATTTAGAGAAAACCTAAGAAAACCCCAACATTTTGAATCATTTAAAGGATAATTTTCTCTTTTCGTCCAAACTAAAAAAGTGGACTACATGTGTTAACACACCCTATAAATTCAACATAGGTCCCTATTTTAAAAAACGTCAAATTGTCGTTCACTTCCTCTTAAATGCTTGTGAAACTGTTGCTTGTGCTGCTGCAGAGTGAGGGTAGGTGTGTTTATCACATGACGAGTGTGTGTAGGGTTTGTGTGTAGGCCTTTGTGAATGAGACAGAGCTTGTTTGTATTATGACAATCACATTTGTGTCAGACGATGCTAGTATCCCAGACGTCACTGAATCAGGAGAAAACACAAGTCACATAACGGTACAAATATCATCCTGTTGGAACATGCTGTTCTAGTGAGAGTTTTGTTTGTGTTGTTTCCCAGCTCCAGCGTCCAGAGTGTGCGAGGCGGATGTATTGTCTGGAGTGACCTCTCCGCTGCTGCGACCTTTAGGCCCGACTTCCCTCCCGCTGAGAAAAACAAGAGCAGCTCTCATGATCTCATCCCCAAACCAGTTACTACTGGTTCCAACCACAGGTTCATTACCACAGCAAAGAGACTCAGAGCAGAGGAGGAGGGAGGGAGAAGGGAACACAGAGGAGGAAAGACACAGGCAGACTGTAGAGAGAGAGGGAAGTGATGAGAATGAAAACATGAATGGGAGCGTGGTGATGGAATAAGTAAATGGGAGGTTTTTGGCAAGTGTCTAAAATCTGCTGTCCTGTTAAAGGGCAGTTGCTTCACAATCAACACAATAACAATTCATGGATACATTTCAATTCATTTCAATTCAACTTTATTAATCCCCAAGGGGAAAAATAATTATTAGGGCTCTTCAAATGAAAAAGCAAATGAATTGCTCCAGACTTAATCTTCCATAGACCGAATGATTGTACAGTCTTATGGCAGGAAGGAATTCTTCTCTCAACATCATAAAAAACAGAAATAGCCATTGCTGCATTATAAAACATTTGCAGAATTTTGTTGTTTACATAAAAAGACCTTAGCTTTCCTAGAAAGTATTGATTATTTTTAGGATGTCTTTAGTTTCTGTCATAAAACAGTATTTATTTAACATTGCTGGTGAACCAACCACACCAGTTTGTAGCTTAGATCAGTAAACATTGCGTTCAAAGAACAATTCTCGTGTGTGGATGTATTTTTCAGATAAGAACATATAACTGATATTGTAAAGACTGTATGAAACTACCGCAGTCTTTTTGTAAATGTTGATTGCAACTAAAGCAGTCACACTTGTTCTTCTCTGGATTAAAAAATGTGGGGTGAGGGGGCTATGAGTTTGTCAGTGGATACAGAGACACATTTATGATTCTTTGTAGTCTCTCAACTTCCTACAAATGATGTGTCATGTTTTCTCAACATAGGACTGGCCTGCCCCCATGTGGCTATTCCAGATACTACACACAGTGCTTCCAAGACTGCACTGCAGATGTATTATTTAACTGTTTTCTTTGTTGCAGCTAAATATTATAAATATATAAATAAGGGCCTTGGTTTTTATCACTTATTTATTCAACTTAGCTTAAAAAAGCAATATTGCCCCTTTTGGCTGCTTGCTCCATTTATATCACTCCATTAAGTAAAATAAACTGTCAGTGTTTGTCTTGTAAATGCATCTGGAGGCTATATAGTCTGTTGAGTAGCAGTGCATCTGGTTACATAGGGATGTCATACACCTTCCAAAAGTATACCACACTCAGTCACTGTCCTGTGTGTGTCCACAGTTTGACATCAACCAGCTGATGCCCTCAGTGAATGTAAGCCAAAGCCTCAGTCCCATCCACAAGCCTCTGGACTCCCCCGGCAGCGTGGGGGGCAGCAGTCACAGCGGCAGCAGCCTGGGGGGGTCAAGCGGGGCTGGCGTGGAGCAGTCACCGGTGGACCGCATCAAAGCCTTCTTCCCCGACGAATCCGAACCCCTGCTGCGCTGTGACTCCACCTCCAGCAAAGACTCGGGCCTGAGCAGGAACGGCTCCTTCATTACCAAAGGTGAGTCTCAGGGTGCACTCACTTGAGGGCCAGGTGATCTGTGTCAGAGGGCACTTGTGAACCCTCACCTGTCTTTCAAAATTGGATGTGGAGTAGCAATTATATCGGACATATTTAGTTTTCTACAATAATAACTCATAATTCCTTCAGAAGGAAAATGAAAATAGTAACAGCTCCTCGGCAGTTATTTAAATGGATGCTTTACTTTGTGTGCAGTTGCATGTCCAAAAACATTAAACAATAAACTTGCACAATCAGGGGTGAGGGTGTACCCCGCCTAAGGCCCAAAACTGCTGGGATAGGCTCCAGCCACCCACGACCCCCAACGGGATTAAGCAGTAGAAAATGAATGAATGAACTTGCAAAATCACTGAGCCAAATGGTAGGAAAGGCAGTGAAATGATATTAACTTGATTCTAATGAAAACTGCAGTAAAACTGAGGAAAACATTCAACACTAAAATGAAAAACAAAAGTCTCATTTTGTGTCATTTCTTGCTTACCACCAATTCCTAGTGTTACTGTTTTTCTCAATGGCTTTGGCTCATCTTCTGAAACAGTTCAACATGGCTGTGCACAACAGTTCAGTGGTACATTCTCATTGTGTTTCTATAACAATCTGGAGAATTGTGCTTAGTCTTCAACAAAACTTTTTTTTTTTGTCACAAAACAATGGTTTAACAAAAAGAATGAGAAATGCTCAGCTGTTGTGAAGGCTAAACTAACTGCTCAGAAATTGGAGCTAAGAGATTGGAGCTGTTATAGAAACTGAGCCAAATTGATTTAGGAAACAATATGGTTGAAGTGTCTTGGCACAGCCAAAAGCATGTAGGTAATGCCATTATCTGGGACTTAGGTGTCACTGAACACCAAAACCACAACCAATGCATCTCTTTATTCACAAAGTAGACTGGGTTTTGTAATCAGTAATTTAACCGAAAACCTTTGAAAAGTAGTTTATTGTCTGACAGTGATACCATTGTCATTGACAAAAGGTGATATTTAATGATCCATAATCCACACTGTGACTCACTGACACACAACTAAAAAGTGCTTGCTTGTCATACAACCAAAGACTGACACCCAAAATTTAAGACGGAATCTTGCTACAATATATATCAAATGACCAGAATATAATACACATTGTTAGTGACCTTGATGGCTATGTAAACAAACAAATGCCAACAGCCACTGAAAAAAAAAAAAGAAATCTCGACTGATTATGATCTTACATGTCTGTTATGTCTGTTTTTGTGGTTGCAGAGAAAAAGGACACTGTGCTGAGGCAGGTGCGTCTGGACCCATGTGACCTTCAGCCCATCTTTGACGACATGCTGCACATCCTCAACCCCGACGAGCTCCACACCATCGAGGAGATCCCCGCCGCCGAGGACAAGCTGGACCGGCTCTTTGAGATCGCCGGAGTCAAAAGCCAAGAGGCCAGTCAGACGCTGCTGGACTCCGTCTACAGCCACCTGCCGGACCTGTTGTAGTCTGACATTAGGCTACGTTAGGGTCCGGTACAACACATGACTCACAGTGTTTACATGGACTTGAGTTTGACCTTATTATAAAACAATTTCAGCAAATGGCTCATAACTTTGTGTCCAAAATATCTTTCAATACAATTAGCTTGGAGAATGGAGCATGTATGCATGGTCGCACACTTGTCAGCCAATCAGAAAACAGTACTCCTACTTTGTAGAGCAATACGCATTATTAGCTTTGCTCTTGATGTCTACGCTTACAACTTTTGCACAGAAAAAGTCTCACATTCTTGGTAGAGCAGGCTGATTTCTGTTTTATCCCATCTCCCATAGGCTAGTTGATGCCGATCAGTGCTGCCAACTCATTTCACAAAGAAAGAGATCTCACACTTATGCTCAATTATGGCTTGAATGTTATATCATTTCAAAATGGCTTATATGTCAGGTACTAGTGTAAACATTATTAATTTACACGACTACAGAGAAATGATTGACAACTATTCCGAAATGTAATATTACCCGGACTCTCGCTGTCAGTGCTTTTAGTCTCACATTCTTAGTACACTAGCCTGTAACAGAAGCTAACTCAGTAGACCAATACCCATATAAGCTGTAGAGATGAAGTC
Source organism: Rhyacichthys aspro (assembly GCA_036850595.1). NCBI lineage: Eukaryota > Metazoa > Chordata > Actinopteri > Gobiiformes > Rhyacichthyidae > Rhyacichthys > Rhyacichthys aspro. Next base: position 16,765,677 of record CM072170.1, on the reverse strand, counting down.
TACTTATGACTGGGACAGCTTCTGCCTAGTCTGATCCCTCACAATCCAGCTTTGTTAGCCTCGTAGCCACATGTTCATGCCAATCAGTGCTGCCAACTCATTTCACAAGAAAAAGAGATGTCACATTTACCTTTACTAATGCCTTTCCTGTTGTGTTTTTTGAATCTGTCTGGAAAAATCTCATATGCACTTGTACAAATATGATTACTCTTTTTTTATGTATGCAAGGATATTAATGACGCTAAATACGACTGGTGCAAGTTAAGACTCAAGTCCATGTAAACCCAGGATTAAAGTGGGGTTTCTGTGGTTGATATTTCAGACGCTGACTCGTGGCACCAGTGTAACGTCTCCGGTGCAGTGTTGGCCTACTTCCTCATTCTCACTCAGACCTTACTCCAAATCTTTTGTCTCGTTATCGCACAATGTTTCTGCTTCGACAGGGTCCACTCCAGACATTCTCTTGTGTTTCCTTAACGACGTGTAGCCTCATTTAAGGTGGTACTACAGGAGCATTTTGATCCAGCTGCCATTGCGATCCCTTTAGCTCCACATATACTTTGAGTTTAAAATACAACAAGCACTTTCTTTACCTTTACACTTTACGGGCAGGCAAGGACGGTACTGATGTATTTTGTTGTTGGTGCCAATTATTGAAGGGTAATCGAAGGTCAATCACTCCAATAAAAGGACATTTCAGAATAAGCTATAACTTTGGACGGCACTGGTATCGTTCTCGGAGGCTCCTGGGAGATATTTAGTTGAGACATATTCACTGAGGCTTTTGTTCCGAGGTGGATTGACTCTTGTGTTACGTGCCTAAACTTGACTGTTTTCCAGTTCATTGTCATTTTCTTTTTCTTTGTCCCCCTTCATTTGGGGCATGTCATCTCTGGCTTTCAGTATTTGACACTTGAAACTGCGCCGGACCAGCAGATGGCACCATAGTACTTACTGTTTCTCTGAAGACAAAGCTGTATGTCTCATAAACAGAATCCACTGTTAAGTAATATAACTCTATAGTAATATCTACCCTTGCATACTCTGATACTGAGACATTTGGCTTTGTCTTAAATTCTTCTAAGACTGAAGTGAACTGGTTTGGTGCATCACAGATAGTTCTGTGCAGTTTTTAATGGGGCTCTATTAGGTAGGATTTATTACTTATGGTTGATATATACAAGTACAGTTTGGTGAAGCAGGCAGGACTATTACAGAAGCTATTATATATATATATTGCTCTAAATGAGGCCATTGAAAAAATGAAATATAACATATTTGCACTGCTTCATTCAATTATTTTATTCTGTAACAAACTAAAAACAAACAAGTGTTAACTAAACAGTTCAAAGAGACTGAGGGGCTATAAATTGGAGGTATTTTTGTCAAAGCTTTCATCTTCATTTATAAAACCTGTGTTGTTGCCAATGTTAATGACAGGCAGCCTGTAGTTTCAACCTCTGACACTTAGTTCACCTTGCAATTCATCTCAAAATCCCTTTAAGTGAATTGCAACAGTAGGATCTCGATAAACAGTTCATAAAGTTCACATGAAAGCCCTGAGGCCAGAATGTGACTTAATACGTCGTGACATTCTTTCAATTCGATTTTGACATTTGTCTGTCCCTACATGTTAGCCCTGCAATTAACTGACTCTTATCCAGGGTGTGCACACCTCAGGCCCAAAGCGGCTTGAATAGGCGCCAGTCTCCAATGGCACAGGATAAACAGTTGGAAATGAATGAATAGGAGCAAGGCTTTGGAAAGTTGCCCCTGAGGTCGTCCAACTGACCCCGCTCATATTTAATGTCAGTGCTACCTGATAGAACCCCATGTCATAAAACTGAGCTCTGCCTTCAAGCGTCACATACCACAACAGTTTATGTAAAAAGTTGGCTGCGATGCTTGGTCTTTTCACATGAACTGTCTCCGTGCACACTCAGACGTCGACCTGCTCGCACCTTGATCAGAGTGCTGTTGAAGAGGTGTGAGTACATGTATTTTTTTTTTTGTTTTTTGTTTTTTGCTACATTGCCTGATGATATACAAACTCATGCACTGATTATTTTTTCCATTATTGAGAAAAAAAAAGACATTTCTTTTTTTTTTTTTCCTCAATCGATTTTGTTTAATTTGTTATTCTGTGTAATATCTCTTATGTTTATGACATGTTTAACTATTTCTGACTGTAGCATCCCATTGTAAGTGTTTTGTTTATGGGCATTCTGATGTATTGACCACTTGCGCGACTCAGGTGGGGCGTATCGTATGCATACTACTTCTTGTAAGTTGTGTTACTTAATGGACGGTGGAGGAGTAATGTACTCTCTCAGTTCCTGCAGCTTTTTTATTAAGAAAACTGAGAGGCAGCACCAAAAACAAAAAAAAAAACTAAAAAACTCACGCCGATTTCACAAATGGACATAGTGCTGACCGCTGATGCCGTAGAAGCGACGTGGTGCTCTTTGTGAACTCTCACCGTTGGCCTAATAACTATTTAACCGATTCCAGACCGAGTGAAGAGCGAGGGACTGGGGATGTGGATGATGATGATGATGACGTTGCCGTGGAAACCAGAAACTATGGAGTGTGAGTTACTGTTTTGAAAAGGAAGCCTGAAAGAGTGGAGTTGAGGCTTGTAAGTGTGGACGACTGGATTGAACTTCAGATGTGTAACCAGTATGTTTACTACTATTTAACCTCTTAAATCAACAAATAAAGCTCAATATATTTGTCATAACTATGTTTGTAAATGTCTCTTCTTTCTATGATATTATCCTAAACATTCTCATTTTATTTCTTTTCACATACTTTCACTTACTCGTATCACAGCCTTAAGACAGAATATGCAAGATTTTCATAAAAAATTAATGCTTATTTCACACTTGTGGTCTATAGTTGCACAATGGTGAGCCATTTGCATGCTGTGGACATTGTGCTTGTGTTTGTTTACCTATTATGACATGTCCACAATGGCACTAGCCGCTAGGTAGCTTTAGCATGATTCGGGGTCACAAGAAAGAACTCAAAAAAAGACAGATTTTCAACTTTTTAGTGCAATCCTTCCAGTGTAGGTCCTGTTTTTTTGTATATGTTCATGTTTCATGTATATCATATATCATCATATGTAACAGTTAATGAACTAAAAGTGTATTCAGTGTGTTTGCAAAAGGAGTTACTCACCTTCATCTGTTTCAAAAGCCCAGAGCCACAAAAATGAAAAGTTGCTTTGTCATAGTTTGAGCCTCAGCAAATGTAAAGACACATTTTCTCTCTTCCACTCTCATTCACAAAATATGGGTATTATCACAAATTATGGTTACAGTGAAACATATATAAGTGGGTTTTTTGTTTAATTCAGTTCAGTTATACTTACTCCTTTGAAAACATGCCACAAAATGCAATTTCGCTAAAACACATGCACAATGTTCCGAGATTTTGCTTAATATGCCACTTTCACACTCCTTGTCCAATGTTCCAACAAATATCTGTACAAAAATAACCCAGTTTTGAGCAGACATGTCCCAATTGTCCCTATTTTAACAAACACCAAACACTGCAGCAAACTTCAAACACATTTAAAGCTCCATAAAACTGCTGGAGAATCACACACACACAAAAAGATATATTTATAATGTATATATACTTCGTTTCAAGTGGAATCACCATCAGACCTATTCTCACAGTTTCATCTTAGGCAACAGCATGTCCCTGCAGGGCTACCATAGCTGTTGAGTGTCCCAAGGAACACCCCACATTTAAGAAATAATGCTGCTTAAATAAGCTGCAGAAAAAATGCATATAGTCATTTTTACACGAAATTGAAATGTTGACTTTTGATCTTGGCCAGTTTCTAAAACATAAAGACATATCTCCTATCAGCTCAGGCTGCTATGTCTGTGTGAAGTGACTTGCACCAGAACCAGGAAGTGCAACTACCACAATCTCTGCTGCTGAGTAATGGTTATGTCATAATCTTTAGTATCACTTACATATTTTTATCCAATAATTTGCCCTGGAGCATAAACATCTTCATTTTCTACTGTAACTTTATATTTCATTTGATCTCACATTTACCAATTTGATACATTTTTGCCAAATTTTACTCAGATTTATAAAGGATACTGCACATACTATGTCAACAGAAAACTGATTATGGTTTGGGTAATAAAGAAAGCGTTATAAATAAAAGCACTTGGACTTAAGACTATGGAATATGAGTCACATCTAACTGTTGGTGTTAGGTGCCTGTAGGTTAATGAAAGGTCACAACAGGTTTTGTATGTTTTGAACTTATAGTAAGTATTATTAACTACAAACCTGTGGTAAAGGGTCTCCTTATCAAGAAGTCCATTAAGACTTTAGCACCTGAAGTTGAGTCGTGTAGCAAGTAAAGGCTGCTGAACTCTCATGTCACCAGTTTTATTTTGTTTTTTCATCTCTCCAGGTAAGACTTTGGAGAATATGGTCAAGGTCTGTTCCCAAACCAAATGTTAACAGTAAACAGACATTATTATGAGTCATTACTCATCATGCCAACATTATCTGTATCCGTTTGTGAAGCTTCACCAACGTAGTCTCACATTCTTCCGCATTTACAGCCTGCCTAGTTCTAATGGTGCGTTACAGAAGGCTAATGGCTAACCCTTGGTGTCCACAGTAAACCCATGGTCCAGATCTCCTGTCTCCTTCTAAAAGCCCAATCAAATTTTAAAGGCAGGCACATTTTAGAGGGAAGTACATCCTAAAGTTTATATTTTGACTTTTTTTCAGGAAACATGCGGCAGTATATAACATTAAATAGCAAAAGTATCCTGATCAAAATGAAGTAGCGTAATGCTATGGCCCTGTTCTACTCACAAACTTCACATTTCATAGTTTAATTGAAATTGCCATTGAACAAAGATGTAAACTTATGATGCTTGTTACACGTTAGCAAGCTTCTAAGCTCCTATACCATGTGAATGATGTAAAGTGCTTTGGGTGCCTGAGAGGCTATATAAATGCATGCCATTTACCATTAAAATAATTGTTTCATTCTTTTAAATAGCCTTGAGCTTTATAGAAACGTCAACCTCAAAATACAAAAAAATATCAGGTGCAGTCTGTTTTAATTATGAAGCTTAAATTTTTAATTAAATTATGTCTCCCCTGATATTTCACAATGTAAATCTGACTGATTTTGGTTTTCTTTCTTTGTAGTGCTTCTAATTAATGCTATTTCTTTTTGGTGTTTTTTGGTTATTTTAAGCATAGTGTCTATTCCACTCATTCCAGGTTCCAGATCTACTTTAAAATGTAAGTGAACCCAGCCCAGTGTTTGGGAACCACAACTTTAGAGGGTTCAACAGAGTGAGAAGTTACATGATGTTGTTTTAGGTGTGTCCTGTTCCTCTATAGCACTTTGGCACATTCTATGCACTCACTCCCATCATGCTACCGTTTGATTTAGCCAGTTATCACCAGATATATTGAGTTTTATTTTACTCACCTTCTCAGCACATACACCACGCATCACTGATTATACATAACAAGACAAAGAATAATTTGTCCATATTAAGTAAATCATTTGTTAATAATAAACTGAACAAACTGTGTGCACCTGTAAATTATTTCAAGAATTTGCGAAACCGTCAATTTCTGTGTTTGTTCTTCATTCTTTCTTAAACATGTAGAGACTGTGTGTGCTTTTCTTAAACCTGAACTACCCCATTCCTTCCAGATTCTCTCCTCACTGCATATGGGTCACCAGTTCAGACGGTCATAGGTGAACACCAAGGAGGCTGGCTCAGTCCCAGTATTGTGTCCTGTTTGCTCTCACACATTATAAGGTCAGAGCGTCTCCACTTACACTCTGGTGGGTGGGTGGACTTTTAAAACAATGAGCTCCTGAGTCAATTGTCAGCAGAGCGTGTGACCTGCCAAAAAAAAGGTGCTTAAAGACAATAACAGAGGATAAAAGAAGCCATGCAGGTGACGAAATGGATCCTCTGGCAGCCATGTTGAGGACATTATGGTCAAGGTTTATGTTCAATGACACTTTTCACTGTTTACATACATTATTTGTTTGTGAATGATTGGAAAATATATGTATGCACTATTAGTGAATATATCTGTTATTAGTGAGGTTAATCTTATCTCTTCATAATCACTGACTGGATGTTGAGTAAGTATGTCTTTTATTGATAGTGAGGAAAACCAAGCCAAATACACAGAGAACACGTTTTTATTAGATGATATCCAAAAACTGGAGTATTATTATAAAAGCAATTATTATGAAAGCGTAAAGAGTTTGTATTGATAAGTGTTTTGCTGCTGACTTAAGTGAAAGCATTAAGTTTTAAGTTTTTTGGTTTTAAACTAAATAACTACATTATTTATGCATGTTACCTCAATCTATTTACAGAATATCATTTTCAAGGTTGATGAGGCATTTTTATGTGAACGTGACATTTTATGAATCGTTTTAGGGCTGGGTGGCATTTCATATTGGCCTGGTTCTAAAAACAGTATGTCATTGATTTGGCATATTAGTGACTACAGTTTAAAAAAAAAAACCTGCATGCATAAAAATGTAGTTTGGATTTTAACATTTCCTTTGACCTCTTTTTGGACAATTAACAGCAGTCATGTGCACCCATGCGGTAAAACCAGTGCTTACTCTCAGCAAATCATCTACGTCATTTCAGATTGCCAGTACATACAGCATTACTTGTTCCTGTATGTCTACTGAGAATCCACTCAGAAATAAAGTAAGTAACATGCGATTATAAAAGTGACTTTAGATACTAGAGACCAAACAAGACGCGTTAAATTAGCTTTTCATGGTCTGGAACAAATGTGCAGCAATAATAATCTGTTAAAGATAACTCCATAGAGAGTGTTCACCTTTGACTTAAGCCCATGCAGGTGTCATTTTATGGGCTTAATAAATGTGGTCAATAAATGTGCACTGAGGCACTCCACTTTCCATAGAAGAATGGACAAATTTTACTAATTCGAGCATAACTATGGCAGAAAGGCATAAGCAGCCTCATTGAATAATGTTCTCCAGCTGTTAGCCAGCACCAATATTTGGCTTACCACTGACACAAAGTACCATGGGACTGTGAACACTACAGTAACGGTAATAGGTGGCAGATTCTTCCTATCAGCATGCCAAAAAAACCTACTTTACTGGACTAAATAATGTCCTGGTGAGAGGACAGTCCCTTAGCTAGCTGCACTTGAACAGTGTCTTTTTCCAGGAAAGAATAAATATTTCACAATTCCTACTGGGAGTATCACGCTCAGGATGGACTTGTGTGGGGAAATCTGACCGCTACAGCCAGATCTACTGGTGGATGGTTCCCACAGCCAATGCTTTTCCTGGTATCTAGGTTTGGCAGTCTGTAATAGTCTGTAATCTCTGGTAAAGCAGGTCTGAATCACAAAACAACTACATTCTCAGAGTCTGGAAGAAGGGGCTTAATGACTTTATTTTAAGATTTTCCTGTTTTATGGGCAGTGTGCTTTCGTTTGCTAGGAAGGAAAAAGTACATGTATAATTTTGATGAATGTAGCAAAGCCAAAGTGCATAATCTGCCATACTTTTTACTTACTCCTTTCCTGTTGTATGGGCAGTGTGTACAGTGTGTGTTTCTGTTTGTATATTTGTGATTTTTTTTGCTAGGAAGGTAAAAAACATGGTGGATATCCCCAACGATGTCAGGTTTTCCCACAATGCATTTGGAGAGTTCACCCACAAAGTTACACACCTGTGGATGCTGAAGTCTTTCCTGGTGAAACAATCTGGCATACTCCTTTCAAGAATGCTCTTAGTACTTGATGTTTAAAGATTATTTTTCTTTTCATTGACCCTGTTATAAAGGGTAGTTAATCATTCCATTAGTTACACATTTATTGATCAAGGTAAAATAAAACTAAGATGACATTTTGTGCCCTATAAAACTATTGGCACGCATCATCGTTATCAACTGTGAAAAGATCTGTATAAGAATAACTGAACGGTTATAATAGCTTAGTTGTATTGTAATTTACGCACAGCAACATTGGGCACGTGTCTATTAAGCACACCACACCCCAAAGTTAAACCCAGTTAATTAAAATGTGGTCAAGATTTATTGTTGTACTGTGTCAGTCCAAATGTTCTTGTTGTAGTGTTGTTGTAAAGAAAAGCTGTCTGCGGGTGGTGTCCAATGCCCAATGGGTGTTTCAGAAAGGGTAATTGCTCTTGTGGCTTTTTGATGGCACATGTCCTGGGAAGTTATGTAATGTTGCTTGAAGTATAATATTATTTAATCCAATAGCATGGTTCTATCTAGGGATGCACCAGCTCTCAGATCAAAAACTAGTCCCAGTCCAGACAAAAAAGCTGGATCGGATACTGGTCACTGTCGGAAATACATGGGTCTGTGGTGCTACACCGTCAGCTCCTGGGGGAAGATGACAAGATGGAGCGAGTCAAATCAGCGGTGTGGAGATTTACTTTTATTATGAACTATTCAGTTGTTATTGTCAACAACCCACTGCACGTAATGCACTCTCTGTGACCGCTCAGACCAGTGACAGCAACAGCAAAAGGCAGAGCAGGGTCAGTGAATCAGGGAGAGGGAACACCTACTTTGTCCACTGTTGTTCAGATTGCAGCTTCTTGTTAGCAGCGAGCTAAAGGAAAGCTAATTGTTTGTAGCTTACACTTTTATCAGTTTCACAGCCCCTCTCTCCTGAGTGTTACCACAGAGCCCCACGGAGCAAACTGCTGTCTTTATTCACTAATATGATTTATATGAGTGAGGTTTGACAAAAAGCTGCTGTTGTAAGACACATTTTATTCATTTTAATGTGAATGAGAATACACTGAATAATGTAAGGAACCAGAATTTTTTTGTTTTTGTTTTTTTTGACTTGAATAACAGAGGACTTCACATTGCTAAGCGAAACAAATATGGGTCAGCTGTCACAAAAGCTCCTGAAGCACTTCACAAAGTTGTTGAGTGAGACTGTGAACTTGCTTCAAACCAGAGCGATGAAGGCACGGTCAGGTTATCAGTGCTGCTATGTATTATTATTACTATTAATATTAAAAGAATATTCCTGTATTTTAAAGGTTCAATGGAAACTAAATGTTTTACTCAGATCCAGCTGCATATAGAAGGGGTAATTGGGAAAAGTTTCTGGGGTGAAGCTGTGTTTAGACTTCTGCCTGAGGGTAGGGGTGTGAACAGTTCATGTGCCGGATGCTTCTGCAAAGACTGATGTAAATGTCCTCCAGGGAAGTCCACAGCAGATTAAAGCACAAATTTGAAAAACTACAAACAGCGCAAGTATGTGTTGCATAGAAAATATTAACGTGCATTTTTTTTAAATAAATATATATATAGCTGCTTTGTTCTATGTTCATCATTTTCTACAACCTCCGAACTTAGCACTCACTAGATCTTCAATGTGGCCTTCTAATCTACAATCTGGGCCATTGCTCTGCAGCAAATGTTGTGGAAGTATCCTCTATGGACCAAAAATTTAAATGGACAATTAAATAAATATTAAATATTTGAATGGCCCCATTTACAGCATTACATAGCTGCTTATGTGAAGAATCATTTAGCTCCAAAATAATCCAATAAAATGAAATTCACAAAATACTGAGCAATCAATTTAAACACCAACAGAAAGAAAAAGAAGAAGACAAACAGATTAATACAAATATTGCAATGAAAGACAGCACAGGTCTGTGGAAAATGACTTTCCATGCTGTCGTTTTGAATATCAGAGTTGACAGACGGGTTGGAAAAAAAAATGTGGAAAATGTTTCTCAGGAGGTTAGCGTGTTCATAGTGTACTTAGTGTCAAATTCCTCGTGCAGTGAAACCTGCCGAGCCACTCAGCGTCGACCTGTGTAGTGCTCTAATGGCTCTGTTTTTCCCCATATGTGTCAACACCAGGGCATCTGACATCAGACAAGAGACAAATAGAGTGGGCTTCAGTTACTCAAGGCAAGCCGACACAAGGACCACAGAGAGATTCAATGATACTGTAGATAACAATATATTCCTCAACAAATTAATGTTCCTGTTAGAAGTACACTACGTAGAGCTTTGTCACAGTATATTTTTGATGAGATAGCAGTAATATGGTGAAAATATCCAAGGCTAATGGTGAGCTGGGTGGAAAAACACTGAATGTGAACGTTACGTGCTTTTTGCCATATTGACAGACTTGATGGAGCACTTTAACTCCACAGATATTGAGATATATGTCATGAAACTTTATTTAATTCATATCCCTGACCCCTGTCCTCCACCACGTACTGTATGCTCATAAAAAAAGAGGAGATGATCAACATATACCTACAGGCATTAACTATTAGCTCTGTCTAGCACTTTACCTTGTAGCGACAACACTCCAGAGTCACTAAAGTAGCCTCATGCTACAGCTATAAATGTAAAATAAAGAAATTGCACAAGTGATTATATTTTATAATGTTACTTGGTTTGAAGTGGTCAGTACGGCTGAGTGTCTGTTGGTTTGTCTCCATCTGATTACTGTTTTTCACTTCTTTGTGCCATTTATGGTCTCTTCAGTGTCACAAGAGACAAAGACATTAGCTTCTTTAGCTTCATGTTTAGCATAAATATTGTGTAATACACCATGTTCACTGCTAATTAGCCATGCGCTTTTTGGTTACATTTTGACTAAGCACTGTTTTTATTAATTTTGCTCCAGTACATAAGTGTGTATATTATAGTTTAGTAAACATTGTGAACAAAGTCAATAGGACGCTGTTTTTGTTTTATTTTGATTTATTTTGGCCTCACTTTGATCATGAGTTATGTAGATGAGCAACGTACTGGACTTTCCCACTTCTTCTTTTACCTTCAGTGTACTTTTAACAAATACACACATTGACAAAAACCTCTGGTATTAAGTGTGTCACAAATTAATAACAGTTCATGGCCAAGTCGACAAAAACATTCCTTGTACATCTTTAATAACATTGTCGGCAGTATATGCTAGCTACTCAACACAGCTACACATGTGTCTACTACATGAACATTTGTCTTGGACATGTGTGTTTGTCAGCCATTTTCATGGCTCTGACAAACTGCTGCATTATGGGCCAACTGAAGGGCTTTTATAAAACTGTATTGGACATCCTGATAAACAGAAATCACAATAGTGTCTATATTTGTTTTTCAGAATCCCCAGTGGATAAAACTGGATCAACAAAAAGATAAAACAGAGATTGCGTGCAGAAGAGATAGGTAAAGTTGGTTTATAGTCAGATAAAACATTTTTGAGATTATTAGGCTCAAACGTAACTTGATTTTTGATTGACAAGTGAGAATTTAAAATCAGATAATATTGTTGTAAGCATATCTTTGCATAAGAATCTGCCCTCTTACTACAGTGTCCTTATCTGCAAATTTCCTCAAAAGTCTGCTGACAACTTCATCATGCTTTCTGTAGGTAGACACACAAGAAAGAGATAAGTCAATTCAGACCAGGAAACGGAGCAGGCAATAATTGAACCTGTTGGGCCAGTGCCAGAGTGGGGTAGGATTTCAGGAAGTAAAGGTTTTTGTGAAGACACTTTCCCGTTCTTTATGAGTGTACAGGTTTGACAGCCTCTCTACCGCTGCTACCATAATGTGACTGTTTGCTAAGAAAACAGTTACAGCTGATGAGAGAAGAGGACTTAACCATGGTAAGAGACAGAATTCTTCCTTTGAGCTGTCATAGCGTAGACTGTGAGTGCATATTGCAGTTTGACCTTCTTTCTGAGACACAGGCTTTTCAATGGATCTATTTCAGTCACTATTGTATTCTGCTGTTGAGTCAGGTTTAATGATTCATCAAATTGGGAAATAATTGGAAGTGGTGTCAGAATATCCTTGTAATTGACTGTTATTATGACCGTTATTGGTTCATCTTTACTATGAAATGCAAACAAAAAATTGCATATGATCAAAAAAGAACAAGAAAATGTTATTGTATCTTTTCAGGCTGTAGAAAAATGTAAAATAACACGGCTGCTACCTTCAAATTCACAAACTAACCACAAAGAAAATGTATTGACATTTTCCTACTTCAGCTATGGACAGTCATAATGACCCATATACCATTGCCATAATATATATTGTTTTTACTATTGATTATGTGATTTCATAAAAATAAAAAGACGTAAAGACGGTTACTTCTAACATCTTGAAATATGTAATATATAATACTAATATAATAAAATAAAATATGTAAAAGACATTTGATAATATCTATACATGTTAAAATTTGTGACCAAAATGTTAAAAAATGTAAATACTTACTGCATATTATTCTATTAATTACATCTATGACTGGTGATAAAACCTCACCCTCTAACTCCCCTTTTTAAAAATTTATTTATTTTCTGATTACACTTTTTCTCATTCACTGCCCAATTCTTGAATGAAAAAAGCATTTCTCTAAACAAAACAGACCCAAATCTCTGAAAAGTCAGTATGGCCTCAAAACTGTTTAGTGTTTCTCATTGTTTTGTGATATATTTATAAAAGAGAAAGCACAATTTTAGAAGAGTAAGTTCAAATCAAACCATGTCACCAAATGTAAAGAGTTACACAGATTTGAACACATGCATACACCAGTGCCACAGAGACTGCAGACAAGGTGGGTAAAATGTCTTGCCCAAGGACACAATGGCAGTATGAGCTGGGGGGAGCAGGGATCAACCCGCCCTAACACCTGAGCCAGGCAGAAGCATTCCAAATAGATCTAAGTGTTACTCCAGATAGATGCTTAAGACGCTTGTTGACTAATAACACATGAGGGCCATTTCAAAACAGAGCTGTCACAAATGTAAACAGCTCAGACCTTTTGAAATCTCAGTTATGCAGGACAGCTCTAATTCTTTATTACATGTATCCTATAACACGCAGTTGAACAGGAAATTCATAGTTATTTTTGTTTGGCGACTGCAAGTGATAGGATTTTTGAAGTATAAACTTATCACAGGGACTGGTACAAATGGGCTAGGCTTTTTGATCACAATACATTTCCAATGGCTCAATTAGCATTAGCTCCAAATTTTTTAAATTGCGCATAAATAAAATTAGCTTTGGCCAGTGACAACTGATAGACAACATATGTATAATGTCTGTGCCTGGGTAGAGTACATTAGCAAGTGGCTGCATATTTATCTGTGTGCTGTTAGTGAGGGGGTAAAAAATAAGTGGCTCAGAATTGAGTGGCCTAATTTGCCTATGTCTGTGCCTGTGTGGTGGTTGATTTACTTTAATCATGCAACTTTTATAAACCAGATACAAAACAACAAGTCGTTTTGTTGACTAGAAACATTATTTCTTTATACGTTATACTAAGGGGTCCCTTTATCATCCGAGCTTGGAAGTCTCTAATATTGGCTGAAACACTGATTTTGATCAATTTTTATTTTTTGTGCAAAGTTTGGTTAAAATAATGTGCTCCAGCTGAGTCCCTTGGACACAAAAAACATGTTTTTTCAATTTCTTTCAAAATAAATGTCATTATTAACTTCAGTCCTCATCATACATAATAAATATTTGTGATTTTTCCCAATTTTTACCCCAGTAAATGGGAATTTTAGTGATTAAAGTCTCTTTGTTTGTTGATTTTTTTATTCATCCCATATGTTCAAATTTGAATTAGTTATTTTTCAAGTCTGGGTATGTGAAAAAACAATGATTCTGATAAATTTTTATTTTTTGTGCAAGGTTGCTTGTAAATTATTTGGCCCACCTGGGTCCATAGGACACAAAAAAATGTTTTTTAAGGCTCACAGGTGGCACTAGTTTAAAAAACATGAGGCATGAGAAAGCCTTGAAGGACAAAAAAAAATACAAAAAAGTTAAATTCACCCCAAAAGACACAACCTGTCCAAATTTTATGTCATTGGCATGAACTTTTTTTTTTTTGCTTATGCAAAAATAAGATTAAAAAACTCAAAAAAATTGTCCAGGGACCCAGGACGATTAAGATACAGAGATGATACAGTGCTAACAATGGTGAATGATGGTAATAATAGAAAAAAAAATTCTCAATAAAAGTCAATAAGGAATAACTATCTATGTACCACTGTGGTGTACTGAGAATTTATGTTTGACACCACTCTAGATCTAGATCTAGATTCTGAAAGGTTACACAACACTGTATTCATAGCTGATGATTTTATTTAACAAACACGTTTCTTTGTTCTGTCTGTGAACAGTACTCACAATAATTATTTATAATTGCATGTCTTCCAAAAGCAGACTTCAGTCTCGTTAAGTCTTTGACGAATCACCAACACAATGTGTGTGATTGTTTGAATGTCTGAATAAGTCCATTCAGCTTTGTCAAAGTTGTCTAGGAGAATGGGAGAATGCACGTAACCACTGAGTAAGAGTTAGCCTTATTGTGTTGTTAAGGATTAGATTACCAAAGACAATGCCTGTTCTATATATATCACATGTGTTAGAGAGACTGTCTAAAGTGATGGGTGTCAGAATGGGTGGACTAACAGCTAACCATGACAGTAATGCCTCTGTCTCCCATCTGTTTTGCCAGCTCTCCATTGCGGACTGTTTACCCTAATCTACTGCTGATTTTGCCATCACATCTTGTGGTTTGGTGGCCAACATGACATGGGCGCACCATTGTCCATTGTATATGGGATTTTTTTGAAGCCAATAAAGGTAACGAAGAACATTGCAAACTTGAAAAACACTACCCCAAACAACAACATAGCTACCTGCCTGCTTGAACTGAACCAATTTTCCACTGCAAAATAACCTCACATTCATTGAAAGTAAAGTTTAGAGCTTACCTTAAAGTTCTTGCTCTTCTCTGAAGGATTTTTCTGCTGCCATTGATTCAGAGTTGACAAGCAATGTAGACCATTTTTTTCTTCAATATTTTCAGGCCCTATGTTTCAACGTCTGGAAGTAGGATTAAGCAAAAACTACTGCTCTGATTTGTGGGTTAGGGATTAGGGTCTCGGTTAGAATTTGGCTGTGGCAACACAGAGTTGTGAGAACACAGGGCTATAGGAACATAGAGTTGGTAAATATAGGCCTGTAGGAACATAGAGTTGTGTGAACATAGATCTGTGCGCTTAGGGCTGTGGGAACATAGACACACAAGTGTCCCATGAGCAGAAACCATTTATATGCAAGCATAAACTTGTGCAACTTTTTCTTAATCAAATGTATAATCAAATGACTCTAAAGATCTATAGGGATGTCAGCATCTATCTTACTTTTTATCACATAGTGCATGACCTAAAGAATGACCACAGAGATTCACCAATGATTGTTTCTTTTTCCAGGTATGGCCATTTCCAAGAATGGCTTGACTATCATTGCCACTGTTCTTGTGATTGTCTATATTTTGGAAACAGGGAGGTTGACTCAGTTATCCAGCCTGGTTTCACCGGTAGGTCCACCGTGTTTTCCGTGTGGGCGACAGAAAATAAGGGACTGTCTCTTATCTCATGGATGACACAAAGCATTAATAGAAAACCTTTTTTTTCCCCCAAAGGTACCAAATGAAGAGCACTTTCTACCTCACACAAGACATAGGAGAGAGGGTTAGTATGTTTTTATTTTTGTTTTTTTTGAAGAAAATATTACATATTTTAATTATTAATGTTATTCATAATTCATAATGGATGTATTGTATTGCATTTTTATATACATACCCTAGTCCGTCGTTTTTATGTCACATGAACATGTTAACAGTAGCCTACTAGCTACATCAGAAGCTGTTTTGATATACTTGACTTTTTGGGGATAATCTTGCACAGTGAGTCAAAGACAGGACAAAGATGTAGGTTATGCTATAAACAGCTGTCATTATGTAGCTTTAAACCTTCTCCTGAATGTAAATGAATCTTATATATAAAAAATGCACTAAGCTGTTAGCTAAAAGCATTAAGCTAGCTACTTAGGCTAGTGGACAGGCTGAGCTAACTTAATTAGCTGGCTAACTAAAATCACTTATAGGAGCAAGATACTGAGTCAGTTTTGGCTGCTGTTAATTTTAAATGTCTATGGAGCTTAAAGGGGTTTATTTTTGTTCATGTCCCTCATAAAAGTAGTTTTCTATCTTAAGCTAGTTAGAACGCTAGGTTGCTATGTTAGGATAAGTTGTTGTTCTTATTTTCAAGTAACCAAACCATATTATTGATCCAATAATGATTGTAAATAGGGTTTGCAATAATTGTACAATATGTTGACACTTTCTTTCTATTACCAATCCAATTTTAGTTGTCCCAAATATATGAGTCTTTTTGTAAGTCCAATATAAAAGCCTCCAAAACAACTTTGTAAGAGGCTTTGGCCAATATTCACTTGTGAGGACATATTAGAGATTGCTGATTCAAGACAGAGTGTTAAAATGTTACTCTGTTTCCACAGCCCCGACTTCTGTGACTGAGTATGAAGTCGATGTGGAGTTAAATGTGACAAACACCGAGACAGTGGACTACCTCAGACAGCTACTGCAGAGCGGCAACTTCTCCCTGACTCTGGGCCCCGCTGTCAATCTCACTCACATTGACATCACCACCGGTAAGAATGGACGTTAGCTCTCGTTTAAGCCAAATTGTGAAGTATGTAAGTATGAGTGGGAATAAAGTAAACATGTTGTATTTGATTTTTTGTCTTCTGTTTTTCATGTAGTCTGTTACCAAAATGGCTCCAGTTTCCAGTGCAGATGTGAAGATCAGTTTGTGTGGTTGTATAACAGCTGCATGACTTATGGAGCTTGTGATGAAATCGTTAATGACTCATGCACATGTATAAATAATATTCCCTCTAATGGAGAGTACTGTCGGCCAAAAAAAGGTGATCACCTTTTAATATATATTGATGAATATTGCTTTTTAATGCTCCTGCAATTATGGTAGTTAATTGGCTCTGTTATAGTTAGACAGTATTAGTGCTCCCTTGAAAATGATGAAATTGTATTATTTCTAGAGGATATTCAGTTGTATGAATATGTACTTGAGATTGAAATCAGCTTTGATGATGCAAAACTACTTGAACTATTGAGGAGTTCTTTGAAAGAAATGCTTCTTCCGATCACACTAAACAACGGAATAAACATCACAGAAATTGACATCATATATACTGGTAAGAAAAAAACAAAATTCTAGATATTATTTAATAAAATAAACAGAAATGTTTTAAAATGTGTACCCATGATTTCCACAGAGCCTCAGTTTGTCTATGAATATGAGCTTTTCATAGAGGTCAACACTACAGACCTAGATCAACTGAGAAACAATCTGCAAAGTATAGTCGTACCCTTCCAAATCAACTCAGAGATAAACATCTCAAACATAGACATTACTACAGGTAAGTAAAGGCATCTTGTGCTGTTTGTGCTTGTCCTTAATAAATAAACAAAAAATGTGCCTTTGCTTTTCAGTTTGCAGCCAAAGTGGTGCTGGATTCCGCTGCCGCTGTGAGGAGGAATACCTTTGGCCCTGTGACATGTGTGCTACACATGAAAGATGTGATAATGACACCAGTGACACATGTCATTGTATTAAAGCCATCCCTGAAGATAACTCTTACTGTCAGTCAATACATAGCCAAAGTGAGTTCTCCAAAAACAATTGGCCAAAAAATCTGCTTTAGAATTGCAGCCAGGAATGTATGAATGTATACATGTATTATGAAGAAAATGTATAAAAAATTATATATAATTGTGGTATTTTTTTTGCAGACTTTAGAACTTGTCCTTCAGCAACTCTCGATCCGTTAAGTACTCCATTATCTACAGGTAAGAAAAACAGGACAAATGTTAAGCTACATCTGTGTAATATCCATACACTGCTTTGAACAATTTTCCTCTCTGCAGCTCCTTCATTTCTTTATGAATACGACATTTCTATTGAGTTAAACACCACAGATGTAGCAGGACTAAATGGGCTCAGGACTGTACTAAGAAACAGCACTTACCCCATTAGTGTCAACAACAACAACATACAAATCCATGATGTCATTATTTCCACAGGTAATGACAGCTTTCTCTATTTGTAATTAAGTTCAAATTTTTCATCCAAAATGTAAAACTGACATCCATCATCTATTTAAACAGCAGTTATCATTTTTTGTAATGCATGCATGATCAAAAAAAAAAGTGTATTTTAACTGTATAATTAGTTACACCTTTTGCTAAAATAACATTTGCAAAATTATTATTAATATTTAAAGAAATATAACATACATGCAGTGGACACAAGACCACACCTCTCCACACACCCCGATCAATCAATAAATAATTTCAATTAAATTATTATTTGTTGTCTGCAGTGTGCTCTCTGAGTAGCACTGGTTACCTGTGCACATGTGAGGAGCAGTACCGTTGGTCATGTGACCTGTGTTTATCCTATGGATCATGTGACAACATCAGTGATGACACCTGTGGATGTATCAGAGGCCTTCCTCCTGATGGACAGTACTGCCAGCCTCTTGACAGCAGTAAGTTTTTTACTGACAACACTGGACAGAATGAAGTATCACACTGTAGCATTATACAGGAGTCTTGTACTTACCCAGAATTCTCTCTGTTCATCAGACTTCACAGCTTGTCCAACAACTACACCTTCACCAACCACAGGTAACTCACAGCACAGTTTGATTATGTTATTTAAAGAATTTTGGAGGTGGAGAACATGGTCCTTTTGGACTCAATGTCCCCAGACTCCGTTGGGATCTGGTCAAAGGTCTGCCAGACGAGGGCGTTGAAGACCCTTCAAACAGGGGACTTAGCCAAATATTCCTAACAGACCCTCACAGTACAATTTGGTCTTTTGAGTCTTTCCGGCTTCCTCCCCACCATCGGATCCAACTCACCACCAGGTGGTGATCAGTTAACAGCTCAGCTCCTCTCTTCAACAGAGTGCCCAACACATATAGCCAAAGGTCAGATGTAAAAACCACACACTTGATCATCGCCCTTCGGTCTATGGTGTTCTGGTGCCACGTGCACTGATGGACACCCTTATTCCTGGATATAGTGTTTGTTTTGGACAAACTGTGCAAACACAGAAGTCCAATAACACAACATCACTCATGTTCAGATTGTGGAGGCTGTTCTCCCCAATCACTCCCCTCCAGGTGTCGCTGTCATTATCCTTATGAGTCTTGGGGTCCCCCAGTAGAAAGACAGAGACCCCTGTTGGAGCGCCTTCCAGCTTCACTTTGATGAAAATAATTGTGGATAATACTTCCTTTCTTTGCAGACTCAACACCTAATGTTACAACAGAAGTGAACATTACGTCACCTACAACTGTACCATCCACTGTGTTCACCAGTGAGTAACCACAAACATAGAAAGGGTTAGGTTTGTGGATAAACTAAATAACATAGTCATTTTTCATAAAATATAGATTTTATGTTGTCACTTTTGTTGATGTCTGTATTTAGCCGCTATGGTAATGACAAGTGAGTTTTTGAAACTAATGATAATTAGATCATGCTTTACAAAAGAAATGAAAATGAGACTGACATGACTCTTTCACCAAAGTTTAACAGAAGACAGTGCTTTCATTAATTCCTCTTCTTCTCTTTTTACAGCTGCTGCATTTCTTCATGGATACATCATTTCTATTGAGTTAAACACTACAGATATAGCAGTAATAAATCAGCTCAGGACTGTTCTGAGTAACAGCACTTACCCCATCATTGTCAACAACAGCATACAGATTGATAGCATCAATATTTCTACAGGTAATGGCTCTGACTATTTGGTTTTAAATGTTAACATTGTTGGTCATAAATGTGTAAAACGTCTCTCCCACTACATCATGACTAGCACCAGTCTTGATGGAGGTTTCAAAACATAACTCATGAACCAAGTGCTGTTTAGCTGCAAAGGGAACATCAAAAGAAGCCAAATTATTGTTTGTTACAAAATAGTTTAATACAAATGTTATTGTTATATATTGTTGTGTGCAGTGTGCTCTCCACTTAGCGCTGGTTACCTGTGCACATGTGAGGAGCAGTACCGTTGGTCATGTGACCTGTGTTTATCCTATGGATCATGTGACAACATCAGTGATGACACCTGTGGATGTATCAGAGGCCTTCCTCCTGATGGACAGTACTGCCAGCCTCTTGACAGCAGTAAGTTTTTTACTGACAACACTAGACAGAATGAATGATCACATTTTAGCATTATACAGGAGTCTTGTACTTACCCAGAATTCTCTCTGTTCGTCAGACTTCACAGCTTGTCCAACAACTACACCTTCATCAACCACAGGTAACTCACAGCACAGTTTGATTATGTTAATAAAAAATGTTGGACGTGGAGAACATGGTCCTTTTGGACTGAATGTCCTCAGACTCCGTTGGGATCTGGTCAAAGGTCTGCCAGACGAGGGCGTTGAAGACCCTTTTAACAGGGGACTCAGCCAAACATTCCTAACAGACCCTCACAGTACAATTTGGTCTTTTGAGTCTTTCCGGCTTCCTCCCCACCATCGGATCCAACTCACCACCAGGTGGTGATCAGTTAACAGCTCAGCTCCTCTCTTCAACAGAGTGCCCAACACATATAGCCAAAGGTCAGATGTAAAAACCACACACTTGATCATCGCCCTTCAGTCTATGGTGTTCTGGTGCCACGTGCACTGATGGACACCCTTATTCCTGGATTTAGTGTTTGTTATGGACAAACTGTGCAAACACAGAAGTCCAATAACACAACATCACTCATGTTCAGATTGTGGAGGCTGTTCTCCCCAATCACTCCCCTCCAGGTGTCGCTGTCATTATCCTTGTGAGTCTTGGGGTCCCCCAGTAGAAAGACAGAGACCCCTGTTGGAGCGCCTTCCAGCTTCACTTTGATGAAAATAATTGTGGATAATACTTCCTTTCTTTGCAGACTCAACACCTAATGTTACAACAGAAGTGAACATTACGTCACCTACAACTGTACCATCCACTGTGTTCACCAGTGAGTAACCACAAACATAGAAAGGGTTAGGTTTGTGGATAAACTAAATAACATAGTCATTTTTCATAAAATATAGATTTTATGTTGTCACTTTTGTTGATGTCTGTATTTAGCCGCTATGGTAATGACAAGTGAGTTTTTGAAACTAATGATAATTAGATCATGCTTTACAAAAGAAATGAAAATGAGACTGACATGACTCTTTCACCAAAGTTTAACAGAAGACAGTGCTTTCATTAATTCCTCTTCTTCTCTTTTTACAGCTGCTGCATTTCTTCATGGATACATCATTTCTATTGAGTTAAACACTACAGATATAGCAGTAATAAATCAGCTCAGGACTGTTCTGAGTAACAGCACTTACCCCATCAGTGTCAACAACAGCATACAGATCAATAGCATCAATATTTCTACAGGTAATGGCTTTTAACTGTTTGATTTCAAATGTTAAGAAAAGCTGTGAAACATCAACCATCACTTTATAATAAGCTATGGTTTTGATGGATGTTTCAAAACCTAACTTAGAAACATAGTTTGTTTTTTTTTTACCTACAAAATTAGTTTTAAGTGAAGGAAAACAAATATTTCACCAAATCAAAGTATACTATAAATTTAATTATTGATTGTTGTCTGCAGTGTGCTCTCTGAGCAGCACTGGTTACCTGTGCATATGTGAGGAGCAGTACCGTTGGTCATGTGACCTGTGTTTATCCTATGGATCATGTGACAACATCAGTGATGACACCTGTGGATGTATCAGAGGCCTTCCTCCTGATGGACAGTACTGCCAGCCTCTTGACAGCAGTAAGTTTTTTACTGACAACACTGGACAGAATGAATGATCACACTGTAGCATTATACAGGAGTCTTGTACTTACCCAGAATTCTCTCTGTTCATCAGACTTCACAGCTTGTCCAACAACTACACCTTCACCAACCACAGGTAACTGACAGAATAGTTGATTTATTTTAATGAACAATAATGCTTCTGGTTTATTTATATGACAGCATAAGTATCATTATATTTGCACTTTTTTTTAAATAATATAAATTGACTTCATATTTTTATAACATTTTCTTTTCAGACATAACAACAACCACAACTGTACCACCTACCAGTAAGTTCTTGGAAACAAATAGTATTCATGATAATTGTTTCTCATAATATGTGAAAATGAATTTTATTTTTTCATTTGTATTTATATTGCGCAAATGAGTTTTTCAAACTAATAACAATTAGATCACGTTATAAAATTGAAGCTGAATGTAACATTGACACAGTTTAACAGCAGACACTTTTTTCACTGATTCCTCATCTTTTCTTGTTACAGCTGCTGCATTTCTTCATGAATACATCATTTCTATTGAGTTAAACACTACAGATATAGCAGTAATAAATCAGCTCAGGACTGTTCTGAGTAACAGCACTTACCCCATCAGTGTCAACAACAGCATACAGATCGATAGCATCAATATTTCTACAGGTAATGGCTTTTAACTGTTTGATTCCGAATATTAAGAAAAGCTGTGAAACATCAACCATCACTTTATAATAAGCTATGGTTTTGATGGATGTTTCAAAACCTAACTTAGAAACAAAGTGTTTTTTTTACAAACAAAATTAGTTTTAACAGAAGCAAAATACACATTTTACCAAATCAAAGTATACTATAAATTTAATTATTGATTGTTGTGTGCAGTGTGCTCTCTGAGTAGCACTGGTTACCTGTGCACATGTGAGGAGCAGTACCGTTGGTCATGTGACCTGTGTTTATCCTATGGATCATGTGACAACATCAGTGATGACACCTGTGGATGTATCAGAGGCCTTCCTCCTGATGGACAGTACTGCCAGCCTCTTGACAGCAGTAAGTTTTTTACTGACAACACTGGACAGAATGAAGTATCACACTGTAGCATTATACAGGAGTCTTGTACTTACCCAGAATTCTCTCTGTTCATCAGACTTCACAGCTTGTCCAACAACTACACCTTCACCAACCACAGGTAACTCACAGCACAGTTTGATTATGTTATTTAAAGAATGTTGGAGGTGGAGAACATGGTCCTTTTGGACTCAATGTCCCCAGACTCCGTTGGGATCTGGTCAAAGGTCTGCCAGACGAGGGCGTTGAAGACCCTTCAAACAGGGGACTCAGCCAAACATTCCTAACAGACCCTCACAGTACAATTTGGTCTTTTGAGTCTTTCCGGCCTCCTCCCCACCATCGGATCCAACTCACCACCAGGTGGTGATCAGTTACCAGCTCAGCTCCTCTCTTCAACAGAGTGCCCAACACATATAGCCAAAGGTCAGATGTAAAAACCACACACTTGATCATCGCCCTTCGGTCTATGGTGTTCTGGTGCCACGTGCACTGATGGACACCCTTATTCCTGGATATAGTGTTTGTTATGGACAAACTGTGCAAACACAGAAGTCCAATAACACAACATCACTCATGTTCAGATTGTGGAGGCTGTTCTCCCCAATCACTCCCCTCCAGGTGTCGCTGTCATTATCCTTATGAGTCTTGGGGTCCCCCAGTAGAAAGACAGAGACCCCTGTTGGAGCGCCTTCCAGCTTCACTTTGATGAAAATAATTGTGGATAATACTTCCTTTCTTTGCAGACTCAACACCTAATGTTACAACAGAAGTGAACATTACGTCACCTACAACTGTACCATCCACTGTGTTCACCAGTGAGTAATCACAAACATAGAAAGGGTTAGGTTTGTGGATAAACTAAATAACATAGTCATTTTTCATAAAATATAGATTTTATGTTGTCACTTTTGTTTATGTCTATATTTAGCCCCTATGGTAATTTTTCAAACTAATGACAACTAGATCATGCTTCACAAAAGAAATGAAAATGAGACTGACATGACTCTTTCACCAAAGTTTAACAGAAGACAGTGCTTTCATTCATTCCTCTTCTTCTCTTTTTACAGCTGCTGCATTTCTTCATGGATACATAATTTCTGTTCAGTTAAACACTACAGATATAGCAGTAATAAATCAGCTCAGGACTGTTCTGAGTAACAGTACTTACCCCATCAGTGTCAACAACAGCATACAGATTGATAGCATCAATATTTCTACAGGTAATGGCTCTGACTATTTGGTTTTAAATGTTAACATTGTTGGTCATAAATGTGTAAAACGTCTCTCCCACTACATCATGACTAGCACCAGTCTTGATGGAGGTTTCAAAACATAACTCATAAACCAAGTGCTGTTTAGCTGCAAAGGGAGCATCAAAATAAAGCTAAATTATTATTTGTTACAAAATAGTTTAATACAAATGTTATTGTTATATATTGTTGTCTGCAGTGTGCTCTCTGAGCAGCACTGGTTACCTGTGCACCTGTGAGGAGCAGTACCGTTGGTCATGTGACCTGTGTTTATCCTATGGATCATGTGACAACATCAGTGATGACACCTGTGGATGTATCAGAGGCCTTCCTCCTGATGGACAGTACTGCCAGCCTCTTGACAGCAGTAAGTTTTTTACTGACAACACTGGACAGAATGAATGATCACACTGTAGCATTATACAGGAGTCTTGTACTTACCCAGAATTCTCTCTGTTCATCAGACTTCACAGCTTGTCCAACAACTACACCTTCACCAACCACAGGTCACTGACAGAATAGTTGATTTATTTTAATGAACAATAATGCTTCTGGTTTATTTATATGACAGCATAAGTATCATTATATTTGCTATTTTTTTAAATAATATAAATTAACTTCATATTTCTATAACATTTTCTTTTCAGACATAACAACAACCACAACTGTACCACCTACCAGTAAGTTCTTGGAAACAAATAATATTCATGATAATTGCTTCTAATATGTGGAAATGAATTTTATTTTTTCATTTGTATTTATATTGCGCAAATGAGTTTTTCAAACTAATAACAATTAGATCATGTTATAAAATTGAAGCTGAACATAACACTGACACAGTTTAACAGCAGACACTTTTTTCACTGATTCCTCATCTTTTTTTAAATTTATTTTATTTTTTTTACAGCTGCTGCATTTCTTCATGAATACATCATTTCTATTGAGTTAAACACTACAGACATATAGCAGTAATAAATCAGCTCAGGACTGTTCTGAGTAACAGCACTTACCCCATCAGTGTCAACAACAGCATACAGATTGATAGCATCAATATTTCTACAGGTAATGGCTTTTAACTGTTTGATTTCAAATGTTAAGAAAAGCTGTGAAACATCAACCATCATTTTATAATAAGCTATGGTTTTGATGGATGTTTCAAAACCTAACTTAGAAACAAAGTGTTTTTTTTACAAACAAAATTAGTTTTAACAGAAGCAAAATAAAAATTTTACCAAATCAAAGTATACTATAAATTTAATATTGATTGTTGTCCACGGTGTGCTCTCTTGTTTTGGTTTTCTGTGGACATGTGAGGAGCAGTACCGTTGGTCATGTGACCTGTGTTTATCCTATGGATCATGTGACAACATCAGTGATGACACCTGTGGATGTATCAGAGGCCTTCCTCCTGATGGACAGTACTGCCAGCCTCTTGACAGCAGTAAGTTTTTTACTGACAACACTGGACAGAATGAAGTATCACACTGTAGCATTATACAGGAGTCTTGTACTTACCCAGAATTCTCTCTGTTCATCAGACTTCACAGCTTGTCCAACAACTACACCTTCACCAACCACAGGTAACTCACAGCACAGTTTGATTATGTTATTTAAAGAATGTTGGAGGTGGAGAACATGGTCCTTTTGACTCAATGTCCCCAGACTCCGTTGGGATCTGGTCAAAGGTCTGCCAGACGAGGGCGTTGAAGACCCTTCAAACAGGGGACTCAGCCAAACATTCCTAACAGACCCTCACAGTACAATTTGGTCTTTTGAGTCTTTCCGGCCCTCCTTTCCACCATCAGATCCAACTCACCACCAGGTGGTGATCAGTTACCAGCTCAGCTCCTCTCTTCAACAGAGTGCCCAACACATATAGCCAAAGGTCAGATGTAAAAACCACACACTTGATCATCGCCCTTCGGTCTATGGTGTTCTGGTGCCACGTGCACTGATGGACACCCTTATTCCTGGATATAGTGTTTGTTATGGACAAACTGTGCAAACACAGAAGTCCAATAACACAACATCACTCATGTTCAGATTGTGGAGGCTGTTCTCCCCAATCACTCCCCTCCAGGTGTCGCTGTCATTATCCTTATGAGTCTTGGGGTCCCCCAGTAGAAAGACAGAGACCCCTGTTGGAGCGCCTTCCAGCTTCACTTTGATGAAAATAATTGTGGATAATACTCTTTCTTTGCAGACTCAACACCTAATGTTACAACAGAAGTGAACATTACGTCACCTACAACTGTACCATCCACTGTGTTCACCAGTGAGTAATCACAAACATAGAAAGGGTTAGGTTTGTGGATAAACTAAATAACATAGTCATTTTTCATAAAATATAGATTTTATGTTGTCACTTTTGTTTATGTCTATATTTAGCCCCTATGGTAATTTTTCAAACTAATGACAACTAGATCATGCTTCACAAAAGAAATGAAAATGAGACTGACATGACTCTTTCACCAAAGTTTAACAGAGACACTGCTTTCACTAATTCTTCATCTTCTCTTTTTACAGCTGCTGCATTTCTTCATGGATACATCATTTCTATTGAGTTAAACACTACAGATATAGCAGTAATAAATCAGCTCAGGACTGTTCTGAGTAACAGCACTTACCCCATCAGTGTCAACAACAGCATACAGATTGATAGCATCAATATTTCTACAGGTAATGGCTTTTACTACCTTGATTTTAAATGTTAACATTGTTGTCATAAAGTGTGAAACGTCACTCCCACTCACATCATGACTAGCTACGGTTTTGATGGATGTTTCAAAACATAACCCAAGAACCAGTGTTTTTACAAATAAATAGTATTAAGAACAAAGCAAAAGATTATTTTTACAAAAAAGTATACTATAAATATTAATGTTATTGATTGTTGTCCACAGTGTGCTCTCTGAGCAGCACTGGTTACCTGTGCACATGTGAGGAGCACAGTACCGTTGGTCATGTGACCTGTGTTTATCCTATGGATCATGTGACAACATCAGTGATGACACCTGTGGATGTATCAGAGGCCTTCCTCCTGATGGACAGTACTGCCAGCCTCTTGACAGCAGTAAGTTTTTTACTGACAACACTGGACAGAATGAATGATCACACTCTAGCATTATACAGGAGTCTTGTACTTACCCAGAATTCTCTCTGTTCATCAGACTTCACAGCTTGTCCAACAACTACACCTTCACCAACCACAGGTCACTGACAGAATAGTTGATTTATTTTAAAGAACAATAATGCTTCTGGTTTATTTATATGACAGCATAAGTATCATTATATTTGCACTTTTTAAAATAATATAAATTGACTTCATATATTTCTATAATTTTCTTTTCAGACATAACAACAACCACAACTGTACCACCTACCAGTAAGTTCTTGGAAACAAATAATATTTATGATAATTGATTTTAATATGTGAAAATTAATTTTATTTTTTCATTTGTATTTATATTCCACAAATGAGTTTTTCAAACTAATAACAATTAGATCATGTAATAATATTGGCTGAAAGTAACACTGACGACATAGTTTAACAGCAGACACTTTTTTCACTGATTCCTCATCTTTTTTTGTTACAGCTGCTGCATTTCTTCATGGATACATCATTTCTATTGAGTTAAACACTACAGATATAGCAGTAATAAATCAGCTCAGGACTGTTCTGAGTAACAGTACTTACCCCATCAGTGTCAACAACAGCATACAGATTGATAGCATCAATATTTCTACAGGTAATGGCTCTGACTATTTGGTTTTAAATGTTAACATTGTTGGTCATAAATGTAAACATCTCCCCACTACATCATGACTAGCTACCAGTCTTGATGGAGGTTTCAAAACATAACTCATAAACCAAGTTGCTGTTTTTTAAGCTGACAAAAGGAGAATCAAAAGAAGCCAAATTATTATTTTTTACAAAATAGTTTAATACAAATGTTATTGTATGATTGTTGTCTGCAGTGTGCTCTCTGAGCAGCACTGGTTACCTGTGCACATGTGAGGAGCAGTACCGTTGGTCATGTGACCTGTGTTTATCCTATGGATCATGTGACAACATCAGTGATGACACCTGTGGATGTATCAGAGGCCTTCCTCCTGATGGACAGTACTGCCAGCCTCTTGACAGCAGTAAGTATTTTACTGACAACACTGGACAGAATGAATGATCACACTGTAGCATTATACAGGAGTCTTGTACTTACCCAGAATTCTCTCTGTTCATCAGACTTCACAGCTTGTCCAACAACTACACCTTCACCAACCACAGGTCACTGACAGAATAGTTGATTTATTTTAATGAACAATAATGCTTCTGGTTTATTTATATGACATCATAAGTATCATTATATTTGCACTTTTTTAAAATAATATAATTTTCTTTTCAGACATAACAACAACCACAACTGTACCACCTACCAGTAAGTTCTTGGAAACAAATAGTATTCATGATAATTGCTTCTAATATGTGAAAATGAATTTTATTTTTCATTTGTATTTATATTCCACAAATGAGTTTTTCAAACTAATAACAATTAGATCATGTAATTGAAGCTGAACGTAACATTGACACAGTTTAACAGCAGACACTTTTTTCACTGATTCCTCATCTTTTCTTGTTACAGCTGCTGCATTTCTTCATGAATACATCATTTCTATTGAGTTAAACACTACAGATATAGCAGTAATAAATCAGCTCAGGACTGTTCTGAGTAACAGCACTTACCCCATCAGTGTCAACAACAGCATACAGATCAATAGCATCAATATTTCTACAGGTAATGGCTTTTAACTGTTTGATTTCAAATGTTAAGAAAAGCTGTGAAACATCAACCATCACTTTATAATAAGCTATGGTTTTGATGGATGTTTCAAAACCTAACTTAGAAACATAGTTTGTTTTTTTTTTACCTACAAAATTAGTTTTAAGTGAAGGAAAACAAATATTTCACCAAATCAAAGTATACTATAAATTTAATTATTGATTGTTGTCTGCAGTGTGCTCTCTGAGCAGCACTGGTTACCTGTGCATATGTGAGGAGCAGTACCGTTGGTCATGTGACCTGTGTTTATCCTATGGATCATGTGACAACATCAGTGATGACACCTGTGGATGTATCAGAGGCCTTCCTCCTGATGGACAGTACTGCCAGCCTCTTGACAGCAGTAAGTTTTTTACTGACAACACTAGACAGAATGAATGATCACATTTTAGCATTATACAGGAGTCTTGTACTTACCCAGAATTCTCTCTGTTCGTCAGACTTCACAGCTTGTCCAACAACTACACCTTCATCAACCACAGGTAACTCACAGCACAGTTTGATTATGTTAATAAAAAATGTTGGACGTGGAGAACATGGTCCTTTTGGACTGAATGTCCTCAGACTCCGTTGGGATCTGGTCAAAGGTCTGCCAGACGAGGGCGTTGAAGACCCTTTTAACAGGGGACTCAGCCAAACATTCCTAACAGACCCTCACAGTACAATTTGGTCTTTTGAGTCTTTCCGGCTTCCTCCCCACCATCAGATCCAACTCACCACCAGGTGGTGATCAGTTACCAGCTCAGCCCCTCTCTTCAACAGAGTCCCCAAGACATATAGCCAAAGGTCAGATGTAAAAACCACACACTTGATCATCGCCCTTCAGTCTATGGTGTTCTGGTGCCACGTGCACTGATGGACACCCTTATTCCTGGATTTAGTGTTTGTTATGGACAAACTGTGCAAACACAGAAGTCCAATAACACAACATCACTCATGTTCAGATTGTGGAGGCTGTTCTCCCCAATCACTCCCCTCCAGGTGTCGCTGTCATTATCCTTGTGAGTCTTGGGGTCCCCCAGTAGAAAGACAGAGACCCCTGTTGGAGCGCCTTCCAGCTTCACTTTGATGAAAATAATTGTGGATAATACTTCCTTTCTTTGCAGACTCAACACCTAATGTTACAACAGAAGTGAACATTACGTCACCTACAACTGTACCATCCACTGTGTTCACCAGTGAGTAACCACAAACATAGAAAGGGTTAGGTTTGTGGATAAACTAAATAACATAGTCATTTTTCATAAAATATAGATTTTATGTTGTCACTTTTGTTGATGTCTGTATTTAGCCGCTATGGTAATGACAAATGAGTTTTTCAAACTAATGACAACTAGATCATGCTTTACAACAGAAGTTGAAAATGAGACTGACATGACTCTTTCACCAAAGTTTAACAGAAGACTGTGCTTTCATTAATTCTTCATCTTCTCTTTTTACAGCTGCTGCATTTCTTCATGGATATATCATTTCTATTCAGTTAAACACTACAGATGTAGCAGTGATAAATCAGCTCAGGACTGTTCTGAGTAACAGCACTTACCCCATCAGTGTCAACAACAGCATACAGATTGATAGCATCAATATTTCTACAGGTAATGGCTCTGACTATTTGGTTTTAAATGTTAACATTGTTGGTCATAAATGTGTAAAACGTCTCTCCCACTACATCATGACTAGCACCAGTCTTGATGGAGGTTTCAAAACATAACTCATAAACCAAGTGCTGTTTAGCTGCAAAGGGAGCATCAAAATAAAGCTAAATTATTATTTGTTACAAAATAGTTTAATACAAATGTTATTGTTATATATTGTTGTCTGCAGTGTGCTCTCTGAGCAGCACTGGTTACCTGTGCACCTGTGAGGAGCAGTACCGTTGGTCATGTGACCTGTGTTTATCCTATGGATCATGTGACAACATCAGTGATGACACCTGTGGATGTATCAGAGGCCTTCCTCCTGATGGACAGTACTGCCAGCCTCTTGACAGCAGTAAGTTTTTTACTGACAACACTAGACAGAATGAATGATCACATTTTAGCATTATACAGGAGTCTTGTACTTAC
>CM072170.1:16721931-16734635 GCA_036850595.1 Rhyacichthys aspro | reverse complement strand
AAATACCTGCCCTTTTGCAAACGCTTTCAGCCATCCCAGATGGTACCGTGGAGCAGTTCTATCTAGCAGAGTCAGGTTACTGTCATACAGGGTAAGTAAAAAGAATGGACTGAGTCAGAAAGAATAAGACAGACCTTGCCACAGGGATGTTCATCTTCTTCATCTCTCTTCAAACATATTTTTCAAACGTATTTTCAGAGCAGAATTCTGTGGCGCATTATCACTCATCTTTCCCCAGGCACTTTTACATGCAAACTGCCGGCCCACTTTGTAAATGTGATATTTTGGGCAGCTTCCAAACAGCTGCTCAATTATTTAGAAGGTGAGCACTATTGCTAAGCACTTTTGAAAGCAGAGGGAATACTCAAAGAGAGCTGTTCAGGAGGAGACTGCAGTGTGAGGATATCACCCAAATACTGCAGAATTAGGTTTATCATTCATAATACTGCGGATGGGGTTTGATGGAATATAACTCCAGAAATAAATCTTGGCTGCAGAGCTGTCATTTATGAATATGACTAATCCAGAGATTCTGTAGATATTTGGGACAGTAGACCCTATTATTCATTTATAATCTGCCAAATGTAAGCAGTGGAGAGAGGGGTACATTGTCCGAAGAGTAAGTTCTACATTGTGGACATACTTAACAGTGCTATAGTGGTTCTGTGCCTCTACTAAGTCTGCTGATTTGTTACAAAGAAATTAACAGATCGCTTACCTGAGCGCCACTCTAACATTTTACATGGTTAAGATATTTACAATTTGACACACTATTACACCTGTAGATGTTAGTCAGGATAGATTTCTTTTCACATTTAAGGGTTGACAACATAGGACATAAGGGTGCATAGAACATTTGAAAACTCCATGTCATGTCCCTGTCTGTAACATTTCCTCTTGCGTTTGTTGTTTCTTCTTCCTTGTGTTCGTCTCCTCTTTTTTCCCGAGCCCAAGCTTTAGCCTCATTGTCTAGAGACTATTTTTGGGTCCTCACTTAGTTGAGTCGTTACACCCCATGACTTCTTTAACTTAACTAAACTTATGACACTAGAACTAGACTACAACATCTGACTGAGGAACTCCAGCTATCAGTCTTTGAAACTGAAATTTTTGACTGATCTAAATCTTCTCACTCTATTTACATGTTCAAACCCTCAGTTAATAGAACATGTGCATATTGTATAATCTATTACATGCACAATATTTGTTTGCACATTGTAAACAGCTTAGATTTATGTTGTTTACATGACATACTTGTTTTTTCCCCCCACATAATTACATAGTTTATACTTATTTAACAACTTTTAACTAATATGTTATGCCATTTATTGTGGAAAGCAAAAAAGAATTTAATTAACCAGAGAACATCTTTCCTTACTGAGAAAATGACCATAAAAGCTTGCAATTCTGAATCCTTTGTATCATCTCACTCTCGTCAAGTATAGCCAAGCAGGGGTCATTACTTATAGCAGAACTGTAACAGCGAGTCTATCAAGGCATAAGCAGTAGTAACTAATATGTAATATACCAGAGTGTGTTTTACAAAGCCCCATCTTTAGTAGAGCAGCTGTTCGTTTTGACTGCGGTCCACTGTGTCCCTCAGAGACTCAGAGCCAGGATTTAACCTCAGACTAAACACACGTGCGCTGCTAACAGAGCGCTGTGATTGGCCTAGCGGCTGCCGTAGCGCCCGCCCCCTGCCTGCGTCACCGCGGCAGCTGAGGGTGCTGCTCTGCGGAGCGGACAGCCGCACTGCTCACTCCGAGCCTGGACACTGGGCGAGGCGAACCCGCATCCAGCATCGCTATGGGAGTTAGCACGGCGCTCCAGGTGAAGCTAGCCCAAGTCCTGGACTACCCAAAACCCGTCCGCCCTAACCCGCTCACACAGACCGGACAGCCGTGGACTGCAGCGGCTTGTAGGACTGCCTCCTTCCTCCAGTGAGATCCGGAGGACGAGGATGAACCAGGTCTAGGCGGGACTACCGGCTCCAGTGGCTGGGCTCGAGTGTCTACTGACCGTGTCGTTACCGAGAGAAGCATGGCAGCGGTGTGTGTGTCCGCAGTGGTGAGTACCACAGCCCAGTCACCTCCGTCTGTCTCCTGTTCCAGCAGGTTCTCAGTTAAAGGCGCACTGCGTGTTTTTCATTCACAGAAAACTTCAGATGTACTCTTTGAAATCTAAATGACAAAAAAAAACAACACAAAAAACAACAACAACAACAACACTTCCCTCCTTATTTCTCGTGATATATTTACTGTTGAGTGGACGAAAACATTAACCTAGAAGGATGGTGAAAGTCACTCCTTCCCCACTTCCCTATTGCCCCACTGCACTCCATCATTCTAAACAACTAGAAATATCACTCAATAGAGCTTTATTTGTCTAGCAAAGACTGGTGGCTAACAGGAATAACAGTGCACAAAAGAACACGAGCGAGCTTCAGTTGTATTGACTCTGAATATGAAATAAATGCTCGCCTAGATGTAAGGACAAAGCAGGTGTGCTCCTGTTGACACAAAGCAGCTAGTTCAATTCAGAACAAAGAGCTGCCTTTGTCTCAGCACACGAGCTACATGATTAAACTATTTTGTCTTTGATTTGTCTTGATAAGCTGTAATATCAAGGAATTATAGTTTTTGGATTATGTTATACTTATTAGATATTTAGTTATAGACTTGTCACCCTTACACTGGTCTGGTACTAGAACAACATAAGAGGGTGCAGCCTCCTCAGTTTGTTTAAGAAGATGTTCTTGTTTAATAACTAAAAAATGAACAGGCTCATGTTTTCATTGGAGTATCTACTGCCAAAATAAAATAGGAAAGTTGAGTCGTAGTGACTGAGTCGTTTGTCACTTTCAAGAGTTACTGCTGTCTGTTGAGTAACTTGGTCCACAGATACTTATGAATAACAACTTATGAATAACAATGGGCTAAATCCTGTAATTTTTCAGGCTGTTTGACAGTTTGTGTTCATGTGCTTTCAGAAACTCAGGATTTTATTTGCTGTAAACGGTTCGAATAAAGGACTTTTTCAATATGCAATATTGAAAAAGTAATATGCAATATTGAAAAAGTATCTCCTATTTAATAGTTATTTTACTGTCACAGAAACCTCAGTCCCTGGTGAGAACGTTTTTATCTGCTAACTATTCCAAAGACTTTTTAAAAAATATTGCAATGCTTTGTCGTTCGTGTTTTTGATATCATCGCCTTTCACCATTTCATCCAATCACAGCAGTGCCATGTTTACAATGCAATATGTCAACAGTCACTTTGTCGTTGAACCTAAACCACACCTATAACTGCGAGTACTACCACACTATTGGTTTGTACCAGCTGTGTTTCCATGGAAATCACTTAGCCTTAACCTGGACAACTTTCTGAATTTCTATTAATTTGTGAATCCACAAATCTCACAAGTATCCATCTCGTGTGCAGTATAGCTCTGTTAAGTCTGAATACTAATACTCAATACTCAAACATAGCTTCAGATTATGTACATGACTGTTTTAGAATTTTAGTTTAGTTTGGAACTAGTCCAGACAGCTACTTACTAATCACATTTAAGTGTATTATACAATATATTGCTGCCATTATGATTAAAGCAGTGGTGTCAAACTCAAAGAGGTGAGGGGCTGCGATAGTAAATAAGAATCCTTTCAGGGGCCGAAGATGGTGACAGTTGGCTTTTATTCAACTTTGAATGTGAGATTTCATCTTTATTTGAGTCTTACAAAAGTTATATTTAACATCAATTTCCTCCTCTTATGTTTATTTGGATTTCAACAGGTTTTGGATAGATTTGAGCTGGGTTTTTTTTTTGGATTTGAACTGTTTTAAAATGGATTGGAACAACTTTTAGGTGGATTTGAGCAGGTGTTATTTGGATTTGAACAGTTTTAAGATGGATTTGACCAGGTTTTAATTGGAGGTGAACAGGTTTTAGACGGATTTGATTTTTGCTACAAAGATAAATAAAATCATTTTAAATCCATCAAAAACCTGTTTACATACAATGAAAACCTAGTGCCAAAAATACACCCTTCTAAATATATTGAAGGGCCACATAAAACTTTGCAAAGGGCCGCATTTGGCCCCCGGGCCTTAAGTTTGACATGTGTGGATTAAAGTATATAACATGAAGTCCCAAAATCAAATTTAGCTAGCTTTGATTTACATTTTTTAAATTGGTTAAAAGTTGAAAAGGACTACCTGAATGGAGCATTATCCAAAATGCTATCTTATCAACTAGAACTTTTCCAGTTCTGTCTCCCTGTACACTTAGAAGGCTGTTTATGAACTGTTCTAATCTCTGCCAGTTGTGAGATCTGGAGTTTCTTTTGGCACACACTCATTCCAGACACCCATTCCAAACAGAGAGTCTCTCTGTGATGTAACCACAGTGGTGCAGGGCGACAGGGGACACGCTGCAGCAGCAGGTGCTCGGCCTGTGTGTGTGTGTGTGTGTGTGTGAACATGTGAGTGTGTGTTTGAGGAGGGGCTGTGTGTGTGTGTCTTTGCCTAAGGCTGTGCTGTGTTTGTGGTGGGCCCCACTTTAATTGGAGAGTAGTTAAAGGCCAGTCCTCTGCGCCACACACATAGAAACATCCCGCCCACACCCAAACTTTTGTGCTTCGGGAACACACCTCGTTATATAACCCTCACTGCGGCCGACACAGCGGGTCACTTGTTTTGTGACATCAGAAACAAGTCATCCCTCAAAGCCTGGTCTGGAAGTTTCTGAAAGGGAAACTAATGAGTCATCTGAGGCTGTGTTGTTGTCATGAAACAGTGCTGTAGAATATAAAGAATAATCTTTGTCCACATTTTTAGACTTTCTGAATTATTGCTATTAATATTTTGGTTGAGACTAATGCTGTATTTATATTTCTGTTGTTTTTAGTTTCCAAACTGAATCATCTGTTACACAAGATATTTATTAACACCACTAAGAAACCAGGTTTAACATCTCTAGGGTGACAGAATGTCAGATTAACATGCATTATGGTTGTTTACTATTGTAATGCCACTGTGACTTAAGATATTTCAGATTTCAATTGGGCAACTTTTGAGTTGCATCAAAGAAACAAAATCTTCTAGAGTGACTTCCACTGGTTACAGTGGTGCCACCCTGACTGATTTAAGGCTCTGATTGGACAATTATTTTGGACAGGGTGAATTCCTAAACATTTTACCGCTACTGTGTAACCTTTAGCCAGTAGAGGGCGCAGATCTACAGACTCTCTGTGTTGTTATTAAAGTGCCGCACGGTGGCACAGTGGTTAGTGCTGTCGCCTCACAGCAAGAAAGTCCAATGTAGCTATAGCTAATGTACTGAACTCATTATTTGGGTTAGACGCCTGACTTATATATAGTTCCTAACTAGTCTAGGTTGCTATGGTTACTGATTGTGGACAATTTGCAATAGTTTCAATGGACAAAAGGGTATTAGCTACCAAAATGACAAATTCTGTGTGTAGACAGTGAGTGGGTAGAGAGCATTAGCTAGATGCTCGATATTTAGCTGCTCTATTCATACGAGCATTTAGGCTACAACAGTTAAAGGCTACAAGCTACAAGTCCCAACATGCTCAAGACCTACAGAACTGCAAACAACGCCTCATAGAGGAGTGCAGTGTTATTTGTAAATGATTCTAGGACCTATGCATCCTGATCAATGACAGTTAACCTGAGATCTGCCTGAAGATATTAGTACTTGTAGCTATTGTAGCCATTGACATTGGCATTGTACAAATGTGTATTTGAAAGCCTAGCTATAGCAGTGACACACAAATATGATTGGAGGGTCTGTGATGGGTAGGCTGTATGATCACAAGCCAAAAAGCTAGGCATCACATTGTAACCTTTCCTATAGTTTTCAACATGACAAAGTAGAAGAGTGTACACTGTGAGTTGGCCTGGATATAGCCTGAAAGTAAGTCTGCTCCAGTCTGTTTCCATGTGACTTGCTCACTGGTCTTGTCACAGGGCGACATGCAGTCAGTAAGTCTCACTGTACAGACCCCAGCCTCGGGTCATAAGTCCTGCTGACTGACACTCTTCCTCATATTGACAGGCTGTTTGTGTGGTGGCACACCAGCCGTCTGTCCACATTATGTTCACTGCTGCTGTGGTTTTCAGTTAGCACAAGAAACACAGGGCTAATTTATACAGCTTTATGCAGCAGCTTATTAAATAGGTTCAGCAGGCATTAATTGGTCATGGTCAGTTTTGGACAACGTAACTTTTCCAAAACTACAAGTTCAACCCTGTGACATCTGTGTAATAACATGAAATACTACGAAACACTATCTTCACAAAAGTTGGAGTAAATAAAATATAAAACATAAAATTAAACGTCTAATTATTCCTATATTTGTGCAAAAATACAGAAATTTTCATTTATCCTTTGAGCCACCATCTAGTGGCCATGCATTACACATGTTTTTTATGTAATTTCCAGGCTGTGGTTGTTTTATGCAGAACTCTTGAAACATAGACTTTGCTAGCACCGCTAAGATCACTGACCTGTATTTGCTCTTGGGGAGGCCCCAGAAATACTGCACAAATGACAACTGTATGGTTTATGATGCAATGAATAAAAAGCTGAAAAAATATGGGGTGAAAATGTTATCCAGAGACTGTTCTAAATGCAAAAACAATGAGCCAAATAGTGTTTTAATAGTGTTTCAAGAGAACTCCAAAAAAAGACTCGGAGCATATCAGTTTCACTTTGGTCCTGGGTGTGTTTTGAGGTAGAATTACAGACTGCTGAGCTCAGGCACAGGCTCACAGTTGGTGGACTCTGCTTCTTTATTGACTAAGTGATGGTCTGTTGTGGGTGTGGTAGCGCTGCAGTGGTCTGTATGATGTAAACAAGAGGCCATGTCTAGAATATTTTACCCCCTACTCTACCCTTTGATACAGAGGTGACTCACTCTGACATCAAATAGTCCCCTCTAACTTAATGTCCAGTTGCAGTTCATGTCTGGGCAATTTACCTAAATGTATATGTAAGTTTATATAAAGGTCTTTGTTTCCTGGGGTAATCAGGTATCTGTTGTCTTTTATCTGTATAATCAGTTAATGGAAAACATCTGGAGGTGCACTCCATTTATCCAGTCCATTTATGGTGAACTGAAAAGTTCATATCGCTACTAAAACGTTGTATGCGTTTTTATATCCTTCTAAGTTCAACACATCTCATTTATTTCATTTAAGTACTATGTTGATTTGAAATAGTTTGTCTTTAATGTTTAACCTTGGGGGTTAATTGATGGATCTATGACTATAACTGTATGAATAGTGGCCTCTATAGCCACGTTTCCATTGTGATTGTGTGATGTGGTTTGGGTGGGTTCTGGCAGGTTTCTTTTACCATAATTGGACTGAGGCGTACCTAAAAAGTTTGCCATACTGTACCGTTCATCTAGAGGTCCCATGTGGGTTCTGCGTTGTGGTATTGTTTGGGAGGAGCGTAGTTCAACAGTGGAGTCAGCTGATGGGACAATCATTACTTGAGCGAAAACGAGAAGCAGAAATGTTTTTTCTAAATAGATTACACCTCAACATATTCCAACGGAAAACATTCTAAATGTAGTACTTTTTCCTAACCACAAGCTAGCAAGCAGCTAGCCTTAGTGACTGTTTCCAACATATATCTCCCCCTTCATGAATTTAAATGTTACTCTCTAAACTGCATTAAACACAAGTGGAGCCTTTGGCATCAATTAGTGAGTCCCTTCATTATAGGAAATTGCAGCATTTCTTTGAATTTAATGTTTAGAAAGCTAGGAATACACCAGAAACAGTCTGTTTACTGCAGTAAATGTAGTTCCAGCCTTTTGCTGCTAGACCAAGATTTATCCTTTTTTATATTAATTTTCCAACAATGTATCAAAAGGTGTTCTTCAGATACCTTTTATATCTCAAATAGGTATGCGACTTTTGTAGCACTTCAGTGAAGTTGTTTCTTATGTAATAGGCTCTGCTCTTCAGGACCCAGCACAAAACACATGCCTCTTAAAGGGGTTACCCATACCAAACCGTCCCCTACTGACCTGACCCCTACCGCACCCATAATAGAAACGCAGCTTATGTTGCTCATCAGTGCATACAGCTATGGTTTCTGGTGGTTTCCTAGATCTTTTCTGTGCTATGTGATCCATAGAGTAGCCTTTGAACCGGCTGACTCATCTGTCACCAGAGAATACCTACGTTCCTCAGCTGCTGAATGAATGTCATGGGGCAAATGGCCTGAGGTGGCAATCAAATCAAGAGTGGTATGGTTGTGCTAAGTGATCTGTAATAAACTATTCAGAGAATTTATGACCTTTTTGACCTATTAAGTCTATGTAGGAATATCAGTAGTAAAAGTTATTATTTAGTACTGCAAGTGGTTACTACACATCACTAGGCATTTTAGGAGATTTACAGACACAGACAATTGATAGAGAGCAAACATTGGGGAGAAGGGATGGTATTAAGCAAATGGCCAATGCTGGAAATCTAACTGAAACTACAGGGTCAGGGTATGTTTCGTCTAGTGCGGTACTGGTGTGTACATATTTCCAGCCAAACTGGAATCTTGGTCACTCCCTAATTTGTGTCAATACCAGTTTAAGTCAATAAATGCTCTTTGTATGCACAAACAATGTGCTTGATTTGGTACGGCAAGACCATGTGGACAAAAAATATTTGATCTTCATTTCTCATAGTATTCTTTGTGCGTTCTCTTATAGATTTTGACATAGTAGCTCTTAAAAGTAAACTTGGTAGTGTTGCATTAGCATTTTTTTATGTTTACCAATGGCCTTAAAAAAAAAAAAGTATTTTGAAGTGAATGTTATTTGGCTAAAAGACAATCATGACAGTCGCAAGAGAGATGTTGTAAGTAACCACCTAAGACCAATTTTTTATTTCCAGCTATATTATTTTATTTCAGTTATTAATTGTCTATTTCTAACAAGTAGGGCCAACAGCAAGACCCAAACTGCCTACAGTGAGTATTAGTAGAAGACTCTCTTGATGTATGGATGAATCCAGAGAGTTAAATCTGGGATTCAGCTTTATCTTCTTAAGCAGAAATACTTTGAAAGTCTTTCATGGCGCAGTATTTGACAGTAAGCAGGAATAACAATCCACACTAATTTGCTTTGGACAGTTTATGAATGATTAGTTCCCTGTGAACAGCGCAGGAGGCAGATGATGATGCAGGCAGTGCGGCACGACTCGAAGGGACACTTGGCACAACGAGACTAAAGCTGGCAGCACACACTGAAATCGATTGAGGCGGTGCTGATGCAGAGGTGGCTTTGTGAAGGCTCCAGAGTCTCCACTGTGTGTGAATGTGCCTGTGTGTAGCAGAAATGTAGTTACACAGTGTCACTTGTGCACTTTGTTTCAACATTTTGGTACTGCATGAAGAAAGCATAGGTGATAGATGGATGTTTTTGTATGCATTCAATACAATAGAAAGCCATAATCATACTACAAATAAGCACACATACAGCAACAGTCCTACCGTCATTCTGCAGCAATTAACTGACTGCGTGTGCTATAGCAACTGTGGCAAAAAAAGGTTATTCTAATTGGCTGAAAAAACACAGCTGCTGTCATACTGGGGGGTTGTGAGCCAGACTGCAAAAATAATAGGACACTCTGGATGGTCAGCAATGGCTCCCATGGACTCAGATTTACCAAATAATCATAAAATACCAAAATATCGTCATACATTTTACAGATATACTTTTAAAGTCACTGAATGTTTCCGTTCTATTACAGTCCTTTAATATATCATTGTGCTCACTGGGATGACTGGCAGTCCACTTGACACTATATTGCTTTAGACCTGTTAAAAGAATCAAATCTATTTTTTATTGCTGTATCAATATTTGCAACATCAATAGATGACAAAATTACAGTGATGTTTTGCGCAAAAAAACAAATACTGGCAGCCTTCCACTTTGTAACATTATCAAGAGCCTCCTTGGAGTCCCATTACAGTAAAGAAGAAGGAAAAATAAAAACTTGCAAGTCATTATTTGTGATCGTCTTGGATTTGCTTTAAACTTGATGTGTTCAGTGTCTATAGGATTAGTAGCATGTGAGCAAAATGTGAAGGTGGTATGTTTTTTAGATCGCAAGATATTTAGGTTTACAAAGTGGGCGCGTCAGATCAAAATCAGGGTTGTTTGAAAATGACAAATTTCCACAAGCCATAACTTCTGAACTATTTGTGTCAGAACTATAAAATTGTCAAGCAGCATGAAGTTTTTAAATATATATATGTGTGTGTGTGTGTGTGTGTGTGTGTGTGTGTGTGTGTGTGTGTGTGTGTGTGTGTGTGTGTGTGTATCTATTTATATATATATATATGTATCTAATCTATCTATCTATCTATCTATATATACACACACACACACACACACACAAACAATTCATTAGCATCACTAGCTATGTATATATGGATTTGGATCTATTTTAATCGGTTATTGAAATTTTAATTGGTCAGTTTCTTAATGACAGTTAAGCGATTATCAGTTAATCAGTTTTCTGCCTCCATAGTTGATAAGTTTCTGTTACAGTTATAGTGAGCACCATGTCATAGCTGTAGTCTGTTTTAGCTGCTGATGAATGAATGAAAATATCTTCGACTAATGCTAAAAATGAATATATATATTTATGAATTGTCATTGGACACAATAGACACGGATTGTACAAAGTACAATTACAGATTAAAGAAACCATGTACAACTAGCACACAAAGCTTTATCAGCCTCTTAAACAGCCATACACTGAATATTAAAAGCTGCTCTGATAAACAAAACAAACAAGTGGAAAAAACAAGGTCCGAGGATGGTCTATTTTTCTTTGACAAGCAGAATGTTCACATCTACGGCTGTCTTTCACTTTGAACGTTAATATGAATGAAGGCATTGATTTGACTGACGCAGACACGTTATGAGCTGCACGCTCTGATGTTAATGGATGAGGCTCAGGGTCTGCAAACAAAGAACTCACTAGTGAAAGGATAATGGAGTAGTTCCAGAATGGACCACATTCGAACATGATGACATTACTTCAATAGCTCTTTAACCACTTGTTCCAGTTATATCCAAATGTGATTTTCTTCACTAAAACGTCTTGTTGGGTAACAAGATAAATATGGTACACGTGTTTGTCAGCCGGATACCAAACTCTGGAGATATGGGTCCTGATGAACTGATGATGATGCTGATAAAAACATTCTTGTGCGTCACCAGGAAACTTCTCTGATCATACCATTTGAAAACCACGTGTCCCGCTTGTTCGGCAGCAGTGAGATCTTGTCGCTTTACCATTGCATTCCATTTAACAATGCATACCAAGTTCACTGCTATTGTTGATTGATAGTAGGGGTGTAACAATTGATCTGTAATATACTGTACATAGATATATCGATATAATGACCCACAATCTAGTTGCATTGATACAAAATGCAAACATCAGTTAAGTATTGTATATATTTAACCCTACATGCACAGTGTAAATAAACGGAATAGTACCAATGTAATTACTGAGAAAATATCTGCAA
Source organism: Rhyacichthys aspro (assembly GCA_036850595.1). Lineage (NCBI taxonomy): Eukaryota > Metazoa > Chordata > Actinopteri > Gobiiformes > Rhyacichthyidae > Rhyacichthys > Rhyacichthys aspro. The sequence continues at coordinate 16,723,055 of CM072170.1, read as the reverse complement.
AGATGATAACAGTCAGGACTTTACTGCTCACTGCTGAGGCTCATGTATAAGCAGGACTTATAAATAAGAGCATGTGTTACTCTAAATAGGAATAAACTAAAACCTTATTAGAATAAAAAGGATTAGGAATAGAAGTTTGGAATAGTTAGCTTTGTTCATTTGAATGATTTTCTTTAATTTGAGTAGAATAAATTGCTTTCTATTCAGGTTAAATATTTGGTTAAAATTGTGATATAAAATCAATGTATCGATCGCAGGGTAATTACACAACGCTCTCTCCCTCCTGAGCCATATTGCTAAATTGAAGACTGCACTATAGCTTTTACTGGGTTGTGGCTAATGCTGCTAGCACCAGAGCAGCTCAAATAATGTCCAATAATGACTCTGGTGACACTAAAGACACAAATAATCACAGGAGAAATTAGTCATATTACCTCTGTAATGCGTTGGTTTAGGGAAATAGCAGACTGGTGATTTATGCAAATAAACCTCAGAGGACTTTATTTGTGCCATGTAAATCACATTACACCTGGTCTATAGAGATAAAGAGGGCTAAAACTAAAAATTATCTAACCTTTATTTTCACAGTGAGGGTAATTTAGATATCTGCTGCTGCTGTAAGAAAAAAGGAAAGATTTAAATACTAAATCATAGGGAAAATTTAAAAAATGATTTTTAGTTTTTATCATATTGCCCAGACCTACTCTAAACCTTAGCAGGAATAGTATGGCTATGAATTAGCCACTTTTCTCAGACAGGCATTAACATTTTCTCACATTACTCTCTTGTTTAAAAACTCTCAAAGTTCAAACCTTAGCATCTTCCTCTGCCTTTTGGGTGCGACCGCAGGTGACTTTGTCGGTGCAGAACGTTTCGTTGACATTGTGGGTTTTGTCGGGGAGAAAACTTGCAAACATACAGCACTTCAGAGTCACACTGCTAGCGATCGAACATTTATGTAAATTTGTCAAGCCGAACGCATTCTGTACTGTACAGGAGACACGGCGCGGAGGAGACTGATTGACAATGGTCTACAGTCCCTTAGCCAATCAGGACGCAGAACACAATGCCCGAGTTCTCCCTTAGCCAATCAGGACGCAGAACACAATGCATACCCTGTAAAA
>CM072170.1:16703939-16715848 GCA_036850595.1 Rhyacichthys aspro | reverse complement strand
GAAACAGCGAGACTGCGAAAGGTGAACCGCGTTATAGTGAGGGACCACTGTACACCATAATATAAAACAAAAGCAAATATTGGATTTACATATGTATAGATGTCATATGGAATAATATGGAATACAAATTAATGTACTTTTTTTTTTTGTTTAAGTCTGGCTGGGTCAGAAAAGGCAGTGTCATGTAATCACAGTGTCTTCTTTGACACATTGTGACACAAAGGCAATGTATGTAAATTTAAATAGGTTTCAATAAATGTATGTTTATGTCACACATCATTACAAGATTTAGCCAGAAATCAATATTCTGTGGGTTGTTGTCATTGAGTAATTTAAATAATGAGTGTACATAGTAGGCATACTTGTCACACGATTCAATTTTTATTTCTAAATCTTGCCACAGTGGAGCACCAGTGCCAGCCCATTGGTCGGAGCAAAGAAGCATAGCCACAGTTCAAGAGAAACCTGATGAAGCACAGTTTACTTTACATTTGTTGTTGTGATAAAGCATATGACTTCTAATGACTCTGAAGGTCATTCCAGTCTAAACTTGTCATGACTCAGTTGTGAGACATGAAACATTCCCATAAACTGAGTCGTTCGTTTCCCAGCAGAGGTGTGAGGGACATATGAGACAAAGAGAAGAGTCATTCCTCTGATGCGTTCTCTGGTTAGGGGCCGGTAAGTTACTGGACCCTCTGCGTGAGAGGGAATTAATGAGTCACTGAAAGTAATCTTCAGCCTTTTCAGAGCAGTTTATTGGCATCTTACACAGTAGCATGAGGCTCAACATCCTAGAATCCATGTAACTCACTGGAGAGATTCCACATTAGTCATGGTGAAGAAGACTCACTCTGGAGATATTTTTAGTTTCGGATTTTAAACAGATCTACTTTTTTTTTTTTTTTTTACTGATGTCATGTTAAGAAGAGTATATGAAATTAACAGGAAGCTGACACATACATTTGTTTAGAAATTAGCATAAAACACTGGCACAGAGTTTGAAGTGGGGCATAAGAATATAGCGGTATTCAACAAGAATAAACACTTTTCTCTTACTGTACCTCTACACTCAGGATAAATTCGTCTTAATAACATTTTAGTACATTTTATAAAAGTGTTTTATAGACTTGACTAAATAATAATAATAAAAAATACTACCGTATTTTCCGGACTATAAGCCGCTACTATTTTCCCACGCTTTGAACCATGCGGCTTATACAGAGATGCGGCTTTTCTATGAATTTTTCTCCAGCCCTCAGGGGGGCGCTCTAGCAGGAAGTGCAAAAACGAGACAAACGAGGCAGCGGTAGTCAGTACAAACAAGAAAGCACCAGTTTTTATTCTTAGCACATGCAACCCAAGACGCACAACAGCAAAATACGGTAATATTTTTACCCCCTCATAATGGAAAACAAATGAAGTGACAGTGGTTTGGTGTTCAGTAGTTTCAATGCTCAGGAGGAAGATGAATAGTGACTTGTGGTTTCAGTGCACGGGAGAATGAAGCGACTTTAATAGTTGCGCAGTTGCTCTTTAACAGTGCGCAGGAAGAAAAAGTGACAGTGGTTTGGTGTTCAGTGGTTTCAGTACGCAGGAGGAAGAAAAATAAAGCAACTTGGTTTTAGTGCACAGGAGGAAGATGAATAAAACCATCAATGACTTTTCTGTTTTGTTTGATCAGCACTTTTACTGCTGTGTTACAGGCACTGTTCGGAAACAATCAGTTCAGGTATATGAATAAACACTTATGGTACAAAATCTTTCTATGTAAATATCTTATTTCTCAGCCTGGATATCGGCGGCTTATAGTCCGGTGCGGCTTATATGTGACAAAATATATATTTCTTTTAAATTTTAGTGGGTGTGGCTTATATTTAGGTGCGCTCTATAGTCCGGAAAATACGGTACTACTAATAATAATAATAATAATTTTTGTCATTTCAGATCTTATGTACAGTGGTGGTCTCAGCCCGGGTCCTGACCACACCCAACCCACCTGAGAAGTCGATCCTGTCCCCTCGCAAATACCAGTATACCGACCCTGACTCGGGCACCCAGCTGGTCTGTGACAAGTGCCCCGCAGGAACCTTTGTGTCAGCGCACTGCTCCCCCAGCGCTGAGAGGGAGTGCAGCCCCTGCCCTGAGGGGACCTTCACCCGGGGGGAGAACGGAGTCCAGCAGTGCCACCGCTGTCGGGCCCCGTGTCCCGCTGGCCTGATAGAGAAGGCTCCCTGTACACCCACACAGGACCGCGTCTGCTCCTGCCCCCCTAACAGCTTCTTATCTGAGGCTGGGGGCTGGCAGTGTAAGCCCCACTCACTGTGCCCACCAGGGACGAGAGTAAAAAAGCGAGGCACTGAGACGGAGGATGTGCTCTGTAAGCCCTGCAACAAGGGGACTTTCTCAGACGTGGAGTCCAGCGCTGTAAAGTGCCGGACTCATCAGAATTGTGAATCTCAGGGGCTTGTGTTGCTATTACCAGGGACAAGAGAGACTGATAATGTCTGTGGACCCCCTTCTACCACCTCCTCAACACCATTATCATCATCACTGGGACCAGCCCAGGCTCAGCTCCTGCAGGAACCTGTCAGCTCTTCCTCTCCTCCATCCTCAGAGCTGTCGGCGCGTGACCAAAAAGGTGAGCCTAGCTTTCTATATGTTTGCTAATGGATATTTCTAGACATCTTTTTGAACCCACAAATCACAACATGATTGATGAGACACATAAGCCAAGAGATGGAATGATTGAGTCCTTTTTTATCAAACAACAAACAAACAAACATTTTACTTGTTACACTCACTAAAAGGCATTTTATGCAAGTGTTTTTACCTCATTTTTGCACAAACTAAAAAGTACATAATGATATCTGTGCCTACATTTACGTGTAGTTAGAAGTTCTCTCTGCAACTAGAGCTACAGCTGTGTTTCTCGGTCTCCTGTTTGGCTTAGGATATCTGCTAACAGATTCACTGTCTAAGAAACATTCTGTACCATTATAAAATTATAACAATAATAGGTTTAAGTACTGAATTCATTTAAAAAGGAGGAGTTGGTTGGTTTAAAGTTGAGGATGAGGATTAATACATAAATACATACAAACTATATACCATTAATCTACAAATGGACCCCCAAAAGACAACATATACCGAAATGTAGCTGTCTTTTTATAAATGTCAATGGGAACCAGACATTTTATTTTATTTTGGAGCCAGCCCTCGCTTTCATATTAGACTCCCTGATTCCTTTGTCCAGTATTTCTACTGTGTATTTAGATTTTTCTTAGAGGTGATTCTTATATATGTTTCTGGCCCAGTCTAATCCCTCTGTGGACTCACTCAGTTGTATTGTTGATACATATGTTTTCCCTGCTGGGAATTGTTTAAGGAAAGACCTTTTGTTGCCATGGAAACTAACCGCCTTTCTGGCTATTTCTGTCATTCTTTATCACCTGCTCTTTGTCCAATTCCATCCATCGTTTCCATTGTCAGATTAGGGTTGTTATGTCTCTTACTGTTGTTATCTCAATCTTGTCCCCGCTCATTTCTCAGAACAAACCATCCACAGCCACCACATTCCTATAACACTGTCGTCTCTGTTAGTGTTAGCGTGGGATCGATAGCTTCTGGGCCAGTTAATCTGACCGTGTCCTTTGCATAAAATGGGACATGGGGTGTTACAACTGGTACTTTTCCTCCACACTGCCAGTCAGAGGAAGGAAAGAGGTTGTAAAGGAAAGTCTGTAACCACTTACCAGCACAAATAAAGCCTAAACCTCTATTCACTGTGTCTCGCCGAATATCACTAGTCCAATGTAAAGAGGCTCTGAATTATATCACATATCCTAGCAACCATACAGCCCCGACGGAGAATTTGCTCCTAGAACTAGTCCATATTTATGGCTTAAGAGAATGTACTATGTGAAAAAACTCAACTTACAGGGCACGATTACCATCCCATTTCTTTTACATTTTAAAGTATTGCATATATATGTAGTTTTAAAGTATAGTTTTAACTCTTTGGAGTAGTACTATCTGAAATAGACCAGAACACTTGTGTGTGATGGAGTGGTAATGGTGTGTTAATTTGCATGACAGTGGGGCTGTAACCTAGCTGTTGTTTTTAGTGGTATTCTCTGGCAGTTCTGCACTTATTCTATTGTTCTGCACTCCATCCATGTTACAACCACTTGTTTGTTCAAAGTGCATATCCAGTGAATGTAAATAAAAAGGACTTTATTCAAGATTCTGATCTGTATCTTGTAATAGACACAAAACTGTTCTGTCCACAAGACTGTTTCACAGCTCTGCTGACACTGTCCTTTACAAGATACAAATCTGAAGCTTGAATAAAGTCCTTTTTATTTCCATTCACTGGATATGCACTTTGAACAACTGTTATATGTCAATAATGTAATCAAATACATGAAAAGTTGTGGTGTCCTGGTGAGATGTGTGTTCTTGTGAGATGCTAATGTGCCTTAGCCAGACAGATAACAATGGGCAGTAAGAGAGGGAGGAGGAGACATGGAGGGTACAGACTTGAGCTGCAAGTAAAAGTGAGACACAGAGAGACCCAGACAGAGTAACCTAGGGGAGTATCAGGTGAGCTGGGTGCACTGTGTCTATGAAATGAGGAAATGAAGAAAATCATTTAAACACCTAATTAGCATTGTAACAGAAATGATCTGTGGAAAAAATAGGCCTTAAAAGAAGAGTATTCATGTTTACTCAGCTAATAGCATGTTGTAACAGGAAAAATCTGTGAAAACATGAGAGCTTAAGAGTAGGGGTGCTCGTTGTCGTGCTGGTCGAAAATGGCTAAAAATTGCGTGAAAGGCGATTGGCTAGATTCAGGCTGATCAGGACTGCGGCTCAAATTACGCAAAACACGCAAGACTTTCACTTGTTTGCTCTCTGTTTGTGTTTTTAAGAATTAGTGAATTTATTAAGGTACATAATCAAATAGGTGATTGGTATCGGCTCATGATGATTTTGGTGATCATTTAGGTTTTATTCTCAAGGATTTTAATAGATGAATTCACAAGATTCAGATAACTGCTGAATTTCGTTGTTATAGTCTGTCATGTGATAAAAAGTGATAATATTGAGTGGTTTTCCTAAACTTAAACAGAGTTAGTTCATAAATGTCATTAAGCCATGTGTGCTCAAAAACCCAGCAGTTTTTGACTTTTCTGGGCAGCTGTAGGAACAGAAGTAATGGAACTAATCTGACTCTTTCCACTGGGTTCTGCAAATTTAAAGAGATACATTTGATGTGATTATACACAGCTTAAACATTTTGACCTGTGTGAGCCATTTTATTCAACTACATACTTTTACATATTACACCATTAATGCTAAGTTTAATTCAACATCAGGCCTCATTTCTCTATAGTCCCTTTATCAACTGTAGGTTTTTTATGACCGTAAAAAGCTCAATGAGTGTTATTCTGGTTTTAGACCCATCAGTGTTGGGATTATGTCTACACTCATGTATCTGATAAGAGGATGAGAGGGATTAAACTATCCAAATGACAAAGCAAAACATTCAACAGTACATTTATGATCAGACAGTCAGTACACAACACCAATCTCATTACCCACTGAACAACTTGTAAACAATATGTAGGCCAATAGAGGCCTATGACGCACTTGTATTGACTATTTGTTACTGTGCCTAAAATAGTGCAGTTGTTTGTGTTGAACTGCTCTTTTGTATTTGGAACAGGAAGCATGAGAGTGCTCCCTTTTTAAGCTTGTGTATGTTTAATTACTCCTTCAAATGCAGTCAAATTACACTTTCCCTCACTGAACATTATCTAGTGCAAGAGAGAACTTAAACAGTGTTGTTTTGCCAAATCACAAGAAAATGATAGTCTGGCTAAATAAATTCTGTACTGTATTTGAAATATTCAACAATTGATCAGTTGTTGTGAAAGAAGTCCTTGGTGCAAATCCAGGACAAGCCCCTGTTTTGTTATGAACTAGTTCAGTGTTCAAACAAAGAGAGAAGACCACAAATGACGAGCATTAAAGTTTGACAATGGTCAGTTTCAAAACACGCTAGATGCAAAACATAACGGGGAACAAAAATGAGACAAAGACAAAAAGATTAATTTTCGTCTTTTGTAAATTGCTGTAGGTAGTGAGTTTTGAAAATACTTGATACTTGATGTCATCATGTTCCCCCCACATCCACAACCATTTCAATTGAAGACAAATTATGTTTTATATATATATATATATGTATATATATATATATGATTAGGTATTATGTTTATGACAAATGCTACGTAATGCTTCTCCACAACAACATCAGCTATGAGACCTTCATTTTTAGTTGATACTGCTGAAAATGAAGGTCCTTGAAATGATAGCTCTTGTTTAGGAAAAGTGGCTGTTTTTGCAGAAACCAAGTATATAACTTAAAGCATCACTACATGTACAATTATTTTCATTGGAATGACATTAGACTAACTTGTAGATATCTCTATATATATTTATATATATTATATATATATATTTAAAACAAAAAAAGCAAGTCACTTATTTGTGGCTTTTGGGATGTCAGACTATTTTATCAAAACATATCTGTTTCGCAGCTCAGACAGTCCCTGCAAAAGACTGATTTTAAGTTTCTTAACAATGTGGTAATTTAGCTCTATAATGTAATTACAGTGTAAGTAGTCTAATATTTAGGTCAAGCAAGACACTTTTAACAACATGTGAGAATTATGTCATATGAATTACATAGAAATAGGTTGCTCCTCATAGACTTATATGGTGACTCACCAGGTATTGTGTAAGGGCCCTGACTTGAAAAAAAGAAAACAGTTGAAGTTGTTCAACTACTTAGTCTTTGTTCCCACCAGGTGAGCATTGTCAATCTTTCATCTGATTGGCTGTTGGCAGAAAGAGGCAGGAGTAAAGCGACCAGCTAATTAGAAAATGTGTGGCCCCTCAAAAACCCACTATATTCTTTAGGTCAGCACACTGCTCTTGAATTTGCAATCAGTCCTTTCTGACCTTAATATTGCTATCTTTGTCTTCTGTAACTCGTCTGGTCCCAGGTCTCTACAGACAGTCTGCAGCCATTCAGCTGAGGAGAAACGTGAACGAGGACCTCCGCCAGGCAGAGACGGTGCTTTCCAGACACACTGCTTCCTCCAGTCTCCCAAACCGGGATCCCACACAGACTCCACCGGTCGCCAACCAAGGGCACCAACCAGGTCAACAAAATTCTGAACCTATACCTGAGCCCAACAAGAGGAACATGGAGGGGCTGGAGAGTCTAGACACTGTCAGGCTTGGAACAGGTATAAACAAGGTGGCTGCTCCGGGAAGTGGAGTGTCCAGCTACTACAGGCCCACTCGCAGGGGGTCCCCGAGGCCCAGCACCCACGACCGCTTCGACATCAACGAGCACCTGCCCTGGATGATCGTCCTGCTGCTCTTGCTGGTGCTGGTGGTGATTGTGGTGTGCAGCATCAAGAGGAGCTCTCGGGTCCTGAAGAAGGGCCCCATGCAGGACCCAAGCAGCATCATGGAGAAGGCCATTCACAAGAAACCATCTGCCCCCCTGACACAGGTCAAAGAGAAGTGGATCTACTACTCCAATGGACAAGGTAAGTGTCCTCAAGCTATTTATGACCAAAGTACTTGAAACCTGCCTTGTTATTTTCGAATAAATTTGACGTTAAAGAACACAAGAAAAGCAGTGCAAGTAACTTGCAATTACATTCCTATCACCTTCTTTTCAAAAGTTAAACCTGACATTGCAGTGTGAGTTTTTCTGAACTTTGTGAAATGATATGGAAATGGATTTTTAGGGCCCTCTAAGCCAAAAGGTCACAAATATGCGTTTGTGCTTATGAACTGGATTATAGACATGTTTGAGATATCACTTAATGAAATTATGGGGAATAGTAAAAAAGGTAGGTGACTTGAGTTGGTTCATTTTTCCGGTGTTGGAAATAGGCCAGTAACTTTTTCTGTTCTTACAACTTTATATTGAGGCCACAAGTAAGATCAGTTGATAAAGTTGTAACTGTTCTTAGTTGTGGCCTCAATGGTTGGTGTTCCTAAGACTACTTATGAATCAATAGTATCATGGCGTATTTGCCCCAAAAACTATGATGACGTACTTTAGTTGTGCTCAGGACCTCTCTGAAACCATCTGTTGATGTGGCCACTCTTGGTTTCTGTTCCTGTCAGAGAGTTGTTAAGGGCAGGGGTTACACAATCGAGGCCATGTCCCCACCCCCGCCTCTCTCTCCCCCGCACAGTCCTATACAGTTTCATCAAAGGGTCGTCGTCTTGTGGGCATTCACACCTCTATAGTTTGGCTGTTTGTTCTCAACCTCTTCCACGCCCTACATCTTACTTTTACTGCTCTTCACCTACAACTTCTAGCACCTTTCTCAGACAGTAGTCACAAACTGCTTTACATATTAAAGACATCATAGAATACATCATAAAATACTTTATAAAATACATATCATAACAAAGTACACTCAGTCAGGAAGCCAATGCAGAGATTTTAGAATGGGGGATAATATGTGCTCTTGTGTTTGTGTGCGTCAGGAGTCTCGCAGCAGAGTTTTGGACCAGCTGCAGACACATAGACTGTTACAGTAGTCTAGTCGCGAGGAGACAAAGGCATGTATTATCATCTCTAGCTCGTCTTTCGACACCATTGTTCTGAAAGACAAGCAAGGTGAAAAAAGCAGTTCTTTAAAAGGTGTTTTACGTGATGTTTCATTTCCTCATGACATTTCCTCATCAAAAACAACTCCTAGATTTCTCAGGCTGGATTTTACCAAGCTGCTTAGGTCACCTAGCTGCTGTTTGATGCCAGGGATAGCACTATCTAGAGCAATAATAAGCGTTTCAGTTTTATCTGAGTTTAGTGGGTCTCAGAAGTCATAAAGGAACAATGGGACTGACTATCATAATGATAAGAGACGTCTCTGTACTGTTGTATCATCTTGCCCAGAGGGAGAGCATACAGCAAGAACAGGAGCGGTGCCAACACTGAGCCCTGAGGGACCCCACATTTCAGGTCAGCCGGCTCAGACATTATGTGGTTTGCTGACAGACTAAAACTCCTACTAGCCAAGTAAGAAGAGAACCAATCTAACACAGGCCCAGACATCCCGACCAGATCCCGCAGTCTGTTTACCATGGTCTGATGGGCAACTGTGTCAAAGGCTGAGGAGAGGTCTAACAGGACTAATACTGTGCACTTCCCTGAGTCAGATGACATCATAATGTCACTGGACACTTTACGTAGGGCTGTTTCAGTGGAGTGGTGTTTCCTAAAGCCAGACTGGAACGTGTCATAGATGTCGTGTCTCTCTAGGAAAGATGTGAGCTGTGGATACCACCTCAGATACCAGATTTTAGCCAAAAAAGGGAGCTTAAAAGTGCCTCTTAACATTGATAACATTGAACTACTTCAGTGTCTGTTTGAATGTGTGGTCCATGGAGGATATTTGCACAATTTGTTGCTAGAAATCTACCATATTTTGCTTATGTAAGTGTATCAATTTGAAACAGAATAAATAAATACCAATCTCAGGAAAATTTGCATGTCTGTAATAGTCCATTTATCCAGTTACCCCATTCAACCCTACTTCAGAAATTTTTTTGTTATTGCTATTGCTTTGTTTTTTGACATATCTATTTAATGTCCTTCATTTCGCCTTATCTCCAGCCTAGTTCTCCATTTCCAATCTGTCACCTCATCGTAGCATTCCCCTCAGCCAGCTCTTGCGCTTGCTGACCCAGCATCTATCAACAGGTATAGAGGACATTTTACCCCACAGCCTAGGACTGGATTTCACTTTGATAGAATAACAAAGCCAGTTCAGGGGACACCTCTCATCCCAGACCCATTGTGTGAAAGCAACCCGCCACACTCGCACCACTCCTTCAGTGAGTGACCACAGAAAACTGGAATAATCTGGTTTCAGCTGCCTCTCGGTTGGTGTTGTCTTGGCAGGACACTTTAGTGGGTCATTCAGGTCTCTTACACGGTGACAAAGAGGTATATAGACAAGAGGAAATGAAGGAAACAGCTCATGTGTATGAGGTTTGACAGGGAAGTGCTGCTGGCTCCACTCACAAGGGGTTTCCCTGGTGATGCCCAGCAGTGCTACTCCAGAATGGGCAGTGGAGTGTCAAGAAAAGACCAAATATATTAAGTAACAATAGACTTTTTGCCAGACACACACTGTAGCCCGAATCCTCCTTTTTGATTTGCTCTAAGGTTCATGATTCCATTCCAAAAATACTGCTTTGTTTTAATGTATATATACTTGTAACTTACAAACAAACTCAATACATTTTGGGTAGTATGACTTAGTTGACTGGGAAGCCACTCAAGGACTTCCAATTGCATTTTAAGTATATTGCTCCAATATGGTCCAATAAAAGTTATTCTAATTCTAATTTTAGTCACAAAATGAAGAAACCAATTTTATATGTGAAATGCCTCAGTAAAAGAAGGATTCAATGATTTTATTCATTAGGAAGCTTACAAATGCTATTTACACTCAAAGAATGTATGTAATGGACAATGGCACACTGCATCCTATTGTACAATTCTAGAAAGACTATTTTTCCAACTCCAGGCTGACAAACTGATGTCTGTCTGCTGTGTCTGTTATTGTTTCATTTGTTATTGATTAAAGTTTGCAAGCCAGGCAAGTCGAAGGCCATGATTGTTAGCGTTAGCATATAATAATTATCATCTGGATCCAGAACAATAATGGTGAAGGGTGACACATTCTTTTAACAATGGCAGACATTGTTGTCTTCATTACCATTTTTTTCACTCACTTTATACAGTTCACATTTTCATCACTTACAAACAGACACCAACAAACAACCACAGAACCCATGGTAACACAGGGAGGACATACAGACTCTGCATAGGCCTTCATGCTGTAAGGTGGGCATACTAACCACTTAATACCTTGCAAAGGATACATGCCACATCATATATGTAAATGGTAAAAATGCATTTTCAAGAATTTCCAAGTAACTTCAAAAATAAATCATTGGGATCCAAAATATACAAGAACCTTTGGGACATGAGAATATTTTCATTTTTTCAGACATTTGTTTTAAGGAAGTCATAATGTCAAACATCTTGAAACCTTAAAATTATAATACAAAAATCTGTCAATTTCAATTTATCTCAACTCCAAGCATATTCTGCACATATTGACAGTCTGTACATATCATAGCATAAAAATTGTCATTGCAGAAGCCAATTTAATATGCACATAGATTGAAATTGTCTCTGAAAGAGTTGGATCTTAAGCTTTTCATTCCTGGTATTCAAACTGTAGCAACTGTTACATTTATGCTGAAAGTACATAGCATCGAAGATAGATTTCAGCAGACTTTTTTGAACTTCAGTTTGCGTGTATGCATCCTCTGTTCCCGTGTTCTCCAGTTGGACGTGTAAATGCCCATGTGGGTGCATTTATGTGGAAATGTATAGTATGTACTGTATGCACATGCAACCCAAAGAACCATTTTACACCGCTATTTACTCGGTGGAACATAAAACTAAACAGCTTCTTAATCCCTCCAAGGTGCGTGGCTGGCTCCCCTTGAAGGTCGTAATGCCCCTTTTACTAGAGTAGTTAAAAGACTTGGCCAATAAAGGAGAACCAAAGGGAAACGTCAAAGTGGAGATCACACACATACAATACCTGGCACAGGCTCAGAGCAGCTCAGGAAGTAGTGAAAATTGCTACTTCCCAGCAGGGATGAATGGGGCTTTCCACGGCCCCTGGCCAAATTTTTATTGCACAGGATCTGAAGAATTTATTTGTTTATCTGGAACAAGGGCGCAAAGTATTTGTGGCAGCAATTAAAGGAATCACAAAATG
>CM072170.1:16653704-16703839 GCA_036850595.1 Rhyacichthys aspro | reverse complement strand
TTAATATTCTAGCTGCTGCGTTTTGGACGAGCTGAAAACTTCTCAAGGAGTTATTTGGGCATCCTGCCAGCAGAGAGTTACAGTAATCTAACCTCGATGTAACAAACGCATGGATCAGTTTTTCGGCATCACTTTTAGACATGATATTTTTAATTTTCCCTATGTTGCGCAAGTGAAAAATGCAGTTTTACAAGCTTGGTTAATGGGTTTTAAACGCCAAGATTCCTAACAGTTGAACTCAAAGCTACACTAACACCATCTAAATTGATTATTTGGTTTGATGATGTGTCTCTTAGATTCCTGGGGCCTAGTATAATCAACTCTGTTTTTTCTGGGTTTAAAAGAAGGTAATTAAAAGTCATCCAGGTCCTTATGTCTTTCACGCACGCTTGTAATTTGTCCATAGGATTGATCTTATCAGGTTTAATCGATAGATAAAGCTGGGTGTCGTCGGCGTAACAGTGGAAGTTAATTCCATGTTTTCTTATTATACTGCCTAACGGGAGCATGTATAATGTAAAAAGTATAGGGCCTAATACAGAACTTCTGTGGATGCAGATGATTCCTCATTAACTCTAACAAACTGGTATCTGTCTGTTAGATAAGATTTAAACCATTTGAGAGCTGATCCTCTGATTCCAATGTCAGACTCTAACCTTGGAACAGGAGACTGTGGTCTATCGTGTTGAAGGCTGCGCTGAGATCTAAGAGGACTAGGACAGAGACCAGTCCATTATCTGAAGCCACTAACAGATCATTGGCAACTTTGACTAAAGCTGTTTCTGTGCTGTGGTACGGTCTAAATCCTGACTGAAAATCTTCAAATAAGTTGTTGTCCTGCAGATGATTGCGTAGCTGTGTAGCTACAATTTTCTCGAGTATTTTTGAAATAAAAGGAAGATTAGATATAGGTCGATAGTTTTCTAAGGCGCCTGGATCAAGGGTTGGTTTTTTCAACAGAGGTTTAATCACTGCTGATTTAAAAAACTGTGGGACACAGCCTGTTTCCAAGGAAGTGTTTATTATAGTCAAAATAGTTTCAGTGATAAAAAGTTTGGAAGGGATCGGGTCTAAGATACAGGTGGATGTTGTAGAAGACAACAATCTACGGCGTTGAAGCGGTCTAACATTAAAAGAGGTTTGATTGGGGAATGAGCTTTAGGGCACTAATCTGTTCTGAGCTAAAAGTGAGGTGGATTTGGTTTATTTTATTTCTAAATGTGTTTATTTTATTATTGAAAAAATTGAGGAAGTCGTCACATCTAAGATTTGGAGGGATGCTAGGTTCTACTGAGCTGTGACTGTTTGTCAGCCTGGCTACAGTGCTGAACAGAAACCTAGGGTTATTTTTGTTTTCTTCTATCAATGTAGAATAATATGTCGTTTTAGCCTTACGCAGGGCTTGTTTATAGGTTGATAGACTGTATTTCCAGGCCTTGAGTGACTCGTCGGAGTTGGAGTGACGCCATTGTCTTTCTAATTTACGCGTGGCTTGTTTGAGGAGACGAGTTTCTGGGTTAAACCAGGGTGATTCTCTACAACTTCTGATGACCCTCGGTTTAAGCGGAGCTACACTATCCAGAGCTGTTTGCACTGAACGCATTACAGTGTTAACAAGCTGATCGGTTCCACTTGGACTGGAGCTGTGGAGGCTGGTCTCTGTATTAGCTGGAGCATTCCTGGCTAATATTGGCTGAATTGCTTCTTTAAACTCTGAGGCAGTTTTATCCGATAATACTCTTCCAATATGTTTTTTTTTGTAAGGAACGGAGTAGTCCTCGAGTGTGAACTGAAAGGTAATTAAAAATGATCCGATAGGGACGGGGTTATGAGGTAGGACTTTTAACTGACTGATCTCTATACCGTAGGTTAATATAAGGTCCAGGGTGTGGTTGTGCCTGTGAGTGGGTTCACTTATGTTTTGTACGAAACCGACAGAATCCAATAAGGCCATAAACGCACTGCTGAGACTATCACTGCTGTCATCAACATGAATGTTAAAATCCCCTACTATAACGATTTTATCCGAGTCTAACAGTGTACAGGATAAAATCTTCTATCTTTGTTTGGAGAGCTTTGATCAGAGGGAAAACTCTGATCAAAGAAGCTCTCCAAACAAAATAGTTTTTTCTCATTTTAGCTTGGTTCAATGTGTTGGCTTTGGCAGCACACAGAGCTGTGAGTAAGTCACGTGGAGTCAAAGTTTTCAGAATAAAACATCCGGACTATTGCACACATGTGTTAAAATAAAAAAATCCATTAAATTTAGATTTTTCTGTGCAGACCAGTAGACAATGAGCCACAGACCACTAGTGGTCCCTGGACCGGGGGTTGGGGACCCCTGATTTATTGCAACCAATGGTGAGTCTTGAAGTTTTGCTAAGAAAAAAACTAAATTAATAAATTAATAAATAACAAGTTTTGACATGCTTTACTACTCCCACCTCCTCGCACACAGCTCCTCTCATCGACCATATTTTTCCGGTCTTGTCCAATACAATTAAAGCACTAAATATGACTCTTGACTCTTAATATATGACTGTTGCTGAGCTCAGTAAATGTTTGACCTTGTAAAGGCTTTGTACAATACTTCTTTTATTATAATGGAAATACAAAAAATATTATATTAATATATAAATATTCTTGTTATAATAACAGAAACTATATCTTGTAAAAACGTGATACTTTCGGATCTTGTAATAACGTGAAGAAGACAGCAATTAGACCTGGCCCTATTCGTTTACAAGTTTTGTCTAATCCGCGGATCTGCGTCTGTTCTGCACTGAACCGGGATGTACAACAATCGGCTCACAGTTGTGGAAATAGGTCTGGTCCTGTTGTGGTCCTGCACTGCAGACCACCAAAATGAAAACTTTGTCTGACTTATTTTTTGTAACTTATTTTTTGTAACTGACGCTGCAATCAGAGGCAGAGTGGACAGTGAAATATTATTTAAATGTTTGATGTCATGTTTTAGTCAATAATTTGAGTTAATCAAGTCCTATGAGCCTTTACATCGCCTCATTTGTGTAATATGTGTGTTTAAGGAGACGTTTTCGGACAAGCTAGCAGTTGAGCTAACGGATAGCCGCTAGCTCATCACAGTAGCCAGCTATTTATGTTAATCACAATGACTTCTAATAACACTGCTGGAATAACTTACTTAACACATTTATAATATGTTGGTGGTAACTTTATGAACAAACAGGCAGGTTAAGATTAGTTGTCATAACTGAAAGGGAGCCAGTTACTTCCAAGTAAGTTGCACCTAGCCACAGGTTTCACAGATGAGTAAATGTACCTTTATTTTTTTTTTTTAAAGATTCTAAAGATGCTCCACTATTTTTCCTTTGACCACTTAAGCTGTCAGGTAAATTCAGATGTTTTTTTTTAAATATATATACTTTTACAATATTTTGTTCTAATATTTCTTCTCTGCCAATTTAACAGCTTTCATGGTGTGGAGTTCTGATCCACGTCCCCGGTTCAGATTTGGAAGAGTAGATTGTAAAAGACCACTATGATTCAGTAAATTAAATTCAACATGATTTAATAACAGATCACATATAAAGTTACATGGCCATGGGCTGTCATACAAAGCAAACAAAAGTGTCTTCTGTATTCAAGCTGCTATAGTAACAGTGCAATAATATTTTATATCTCTAAATTCTGAGTTATGATTGGTCAGTCTTCATCAGGAGTTGTGATTGGTGCTTCTCTGTCAGGGTTGGACAGCCATCTTCTTCTGGTGCGGTCAGCGTGACCCTAACTGTCTGTATGCTATTACCAAATATGAAAACATGTACTGCTTTTACCAATTAAAAAATAACTGACTGCAGCTGAGGAGCTGTTTGGTTCAAAAGGTGGACAGTAGAGCCATACATGGTTCGATGGTGAAGTGTAAGCTTGTAGATTCTAACAACTTCCCCTTTGGCCATCTCCTAAAGAGATGGTCAACAAACTAATACAAAAGGAACCATTACATAACCCCACATTAAAATCAATACCTAAACCAGATCTCAAAACAATGTATAGCCAACAAAAAATTAAACAAATGGAATATTAAGAAAAGGAGCATCATCCCCACAATCACCAAAGAGTGCGTTCTGGGAGGGTCAGCGCCTGAGAGTTTGAGCATTTGATGCTGGGAGGATCCCATAGAGGATATACAATCTTTAATCAATCCAGACCATAGAATGTATAAATAATGGAAGTAATGTCGCCATTTGGTCTAATTCGTTCAAATAGTCACCAATAAACGGCGCTTCCATCTTGGATATTTTGACTCCTCCTTTAGAGGATATTACTAAAATGGGCAGAGAGGGCAGCGTCTAAACTGCTACTGGGCGGGCTTTTCAAATGCGCGGTTCAGAAACACGCCCCTCATCTCAGACCCGACTGAAGCTAAAAAAGCTAACTGCTAACAACATGCTAATGGCTGCTGCTGCTAACTGTTGTGGATCAGGCCTCTCACTCTGTCGTCTCTCAGCTCGGGGTAAGGCCACAAAACTTTACAACAAAGTTTAGTTTAAAGTAACTCAACCCCTGCTCAGAGCTTAACTCCACCCCCAGACGAAATTTGGAAATTAAGTCTCTGCAGAGCCCAGCAGAGATGGAGAGACAGAGGGGACGAGCTGAGGGCGAGGCTAAGTGGAGGGGCGTGTACCTGAGACCCACAGTGACTGACTGATTGACAGATGTCAGATTGGCACAAGTATCTTTGCGACGGAGCGGTCCCTCTTTATTCTCCTCTTTCACCTGAGCTGGAGGGACGTGTTTCTCTGTGGACACCAGGCCTGAGCCAGAACAATTCGAAGCCCAGTCTCAGCCCGAAGCACGGACTGACGAGGCATTTTTAGAGAAAACGGGTGCCGTGATGGTAGAGTAACTTTGGCATTACGGATCATTTAGGCCAATGTACAAAGCATGGACTGATGAACTGTAACAAAATACTACTACTACTACTACTACTACTAATAGTAATAATGATAATTTAGTGAACACTATTCTACTGAGAGACAACCAAAGTACAGTGTCTGCAGCGCTCCACTCAGACTAACGCTGCATTTATGTGGCCTTGTATTTAACAGCATCAAGACTGAAAAAGAAGGAAAGAAAATGAAAGTAATGTCAAACCTGACTTGCTTGTAGTGTTTAATGCAAATATGCCCGGCTGATTTACTCAGTAATCATTGAGACATGAATAAAAATCAACGGTAACACTTAAAAACACATGACCACAACAAACTAAGAACAACACGTTGATTACTCTGCAACGACGCTGTGTGTAAGCCCTTGAACATCATAAGCTACAGTAGACTGAGCTTGTTCTTCTAAACTTTTTACAACATGAACAGAGCAAAATAACAAACAGGAGCCAGTGGCAGCGCGACCCAAAATATGTGTCTCAGTTGATCTAAAAATGAGTGAGTCTGTCTCTAAACACTGCTAGTAACCCCATTCTGACAGAGACCACCTCTGGAGGCGTGAGCTTGTACTGAGGGCTGTACCACAGGTGTGTTTACCTGCTACAAAGGTGTGGTTACCTGCTACAAAGGTGTGGTTAACGTACATCATGACGTCATCATGATCAGGAAGTACGGTCAGCAGCGTTCAACCTGAGGAGGGCAGCACTAGTGCAGTTTTAGACCATATTCGTGGAATTAAATGAGTTTTTAAAATTTGGTCAAAAGTAGGACTATAAACTATGAACTGTATTACTAAAGCCCCATTATCAGCTATGTGTTTTAGGGTATAGTTACACTTTAACTCCTGCTGTAAATATCAGATCATTATTATCAATATTAAAGCGTTTTTATTTAGAATATATCCTTGTTTTAAGCATGAGCATTTTTATCTTAGTCTGATAAACCTTTCTAGCTCTGTTAAAAATAAACAGTGTTTTTCGAACATATTTCATTATATCCTTCATATTTGTTTAAATATCTGACAGTAAAATAATAAAGCCTCATATTTATATATGATGATGATGATAATAATAAAACAGCAATGTTTAAGCATTTAACACGTGACGATATTCAAATAGTTTTAGTTTGATTTATAATGCCTCCATGATCTTTTATTTCATTTAACACTAAACCCAGGACCACTGCAAATGTGCAGCATTTAGAAAGACCTGTATTTTCTATTTACACATGAACTATAGATAAAGCAACTCTCAGATCCACTTTAATGTTTTTTTTTCTTAGTGTGACATTGATGAGTGTTTAAGTTAAGAAGTATTTACAAGTATTTACCGTATTTTCCGGACTATAAGCCGCTACTTTTTTCCCACGCTTTGAACCATGCGGCTTATACAGAGATGCAGCTTTTCTATGAATTTTTCTTCAGCCCTCAGGGGGGCGCTCTAGCAGGAAGTGCAAAAACGAGACAGGCAGCAGTGGTACAAACAAGAAAGCGCCAGTTTTTATTCTTAGCACATGCAACCCAAGACGCACAACAGCAAAATACGGTAATATTTTTACTTCCTCACCCCCTCATAATGGAAAACACACAATTCCTATGATGCAGCTTTTAAGTTGAAGGCCATCGATCTGGCTATCCGTGAAGGAAATAGAGCGGCTGCACGTAAGCTTGCCGTTAATGAATCTATGGTGAGATGTTGGAGGTGGCAGCGGGAAGAATTGATTCAATGCCAAAAGACAAGAAAGGCTTTCAGAGGACATAAAAGCAGGTGGCCTGAACTTGAAGATGTTCTTGAGGACTGGGTAAACACACAGAGAGCAAGCGGCCGAGGTGTATCCACTGTGCAGATCCGGCTGAAAGCCAAAACAATCGCCCGGGAAATGAATATTGAAAATTTCCACGGTGGACCGTCATGGTGTTTCAAATTTATGAAACGAAAAAGCCTGGCCATCAGGACGCAGACAACTCTCTGTCAGCAACTCCCTTCTGACTACGAGGAAAAGATTGCAAACTTCCACAAATTCATTGAAACAAAGATAGCAGAGAACTCCATCGGACCAGACAACATCATAAATATGGATGAAGTACCTTTGACGTTTGACCTACCTCTAACCAGGACTGTTAACAAGTCAGGTGCATCATCCATTATGGTGAAAACAAGTGGACACGAGAGGACGCATTTCACATGTGTTCTGGGCTGCACTGCACCTGGACAAAAGCTTCCACCAATGGTGATTTTTAAGCGGATAACTATGCCAAAAGAAAAACTTCCGAAGGACATAGTCGTTAAAGTTAACAAAAAAGGGTGGATGTTGGAAAGCCTAATGAAGGAATGGTTAACAGAGTGCTACGGTAAGCGCCCGGGAGGATTTTTTCACCAGAAAAAAGCACTGCTTGTTTCGGACAGTATGAGAGCCCACATCACAGATTCTGTGAAAGCAGCTATCAAGAAAACAAACTCAATTCCAGCTGTGATTCCTGGAAGTATGACAAAGTATTTGCAGCCACTGGACATCAGTGTGAATCGAGCATTTAAAGCAGCTCTCCGGGGTGAGTGGGAGGCTTGGATGACCAGCGGTGAGAAATCTTTCACAAAAACTGGCCGCAAGTGAAGAGCATCTTTTTCTGACGTCTGTCAGTGGATCTTAACAGCATGGAGGAGTGTGAAAGAATCCACCATCACCAACGGGCTCCGAAAGGCCAGACTGCTGCGTGAAGAGAGCAGCGCAGCTTCAGAGGCAACTTTTCCTCGAGATGAAAGTGACATGGAGAGCGACACTGACAGAGAGACTGAGGAGAGCAGCACAACTTCAGAGGTAACTTTGTCTCGAGATGAGAGTGACTGGAGTAACAGCAACACAGAGACTGAAAAGGTATGTGACGAAGATTATCTGAGGCTGTTCAACTCCGAAACTGAAGAGGACGACTTCAGTGGCTTCAGTGCGCAGGAGGAAGATGAATAAGTGACTTGTGGCTTAAGTGCACAGGAGAAATGAAGTGAGAGTGGTTTGGTGTTCAGTAGTTTCAATGCTCTGGAGGAAGATGAATAGTGACTTGTGGTTTCAGTGCACGGGAGAATGAAGCGACTCTAATAGTTGCGCAGTTGTGCTTTAACAGTGGAAGAAAAAGTGACAGTGGTTTGGTGTTCAGTGGTTTCAGTACGCAGGAGGCAGAAAAATAAAGCAACTTGGTTTTAGTGCACAGGAAGAAGATGAATAAAACATTAATATGAATGATGTACTGGTAACATGTTCTTAATTTTTCATGAACCTTCTGTTAAAATCTATTGTAACATCTACCTGTCCAAGGACTGCAGGTGGAAATTAGCAGCTCTGCTAAGACCTGGCACAGAACATATTTCCCTTTTAAGGTCAATGTATTGTTGTGCATGTCCTTGTCAAATGAATAAATTCAAATTCAGACCATCAATGACTTTTCTGTTTTGTTTGATCAGCACTTTTACTGCCGTGTTACAGGTACTGTTCGGAAACAATCAGTTCAAGTATATGAATAAACACTTATGGTACAAAATCTTTCTATGTAAATATCTTATTTCTCAGCCTGGATATCGACGGCTTATATTTGACAAAATATATATTTCTTTTAAATTTTAGTGGGTGCGGCTTATATTTAGGTGCGCTCTATAGTCCGGGAAATACGGTAGTCGCATGTATAATCTCAGAGATACTTATTGTGCAGACACATCTTTGTATTTCTACATGTTTTATTAGCTAAACATTAAATACTGTTTTTTGTTTTTGTTCCTGTCTGTGTGTGTCCTGTGAGAAAGAACCTCTGTGGAACAGTTACATGAAGATTAGACCCGTGTCAAACCTGTGACAAAGAACATGGACCAGCTTCACCTGCAGTGTCCTGAAAATAAAGATCATGTCTGCTATATCTCAGGATCTGTGTTTTACTAACTTTACTAACTAATATTTACTGCACTCTGCACTCTTTTTAAACTAGACATGGTCTACATAATTTAACATATGAATCTGATTTGATAAAAACTTACTCCCACTAATTAACTGCTGAAGGTAGTATCAACCAGAATGGGAACAGATTAAATATGTTTTTCTGATGTTTGTACCATGTATTAACACAATTTACTTTACTGTCTTTAACTGCTGCCTGAGAATTTTTTTTTAAATGATCTTAAATGAGAACTCTAAATAAACTTAAGGATTTTATGCTCAGGCCACATTTAGGAAGTCGTGTGAAAAATAAGTGCAATAAAATGAAAAATAAGGCCGTGCATTGTTCATTTTTAATTGACTGCAAACTGTGACTGCACATGTGGAAAGTATGGGGTAAAAATATGTTTTGTAATAGATAGTACATTAGGATAGCATTTCTGTAATGCACATGAACACTTACTGGAGAGAGTTCACAGCATCACACTCCACAGTGTTTATTTGCTAAGGAATGAAAATACGGATAGTCACAGACCCATTCCGCTCACCTCAGACAGCACAGGGCTAACTCAAGGAGAGACGCTAAACTCTTTAACTAGCCTCTCTAACCCAAAACCAACAATAGTAAAAGCAGGCAGACTTTCCAAAGAACAACAGACACAGAGGTTTAAGATGCAAAAAATCAGCTGTAGATTTTATTTTCCCTGGTCTGATTTACAGAGAAAAATTCCCAAGTCTAAAAGCAAAAAATCACCACAGACCTCAAAAGGATGGACGCCCCATCAGCCACTCAGCAACCAAGCAACAGCCAACCCCAGTTATGATTTTACATGACTTTATATACTCATTTATACATTCAATACTAACAATAAATCATTTACATATTAGATAGCATAGTGGTTAGCACTCCTGCCTCACAGCAAGAAGGTCCTGGGTTTCTGTGTGGAGTTTGTATGTTCTCCCCGTGTCTGCGTAGGTTTCCTCTGGGTGCTCCGGTTTCTCCTACCACCAAAAGACATGTGTAATAGACTTCTTCCCCCCATGGGGCCAGAACTCACCTGCAAAAGAGATTGGCAATCTCAGTGTGACTTTCCTGGATAAATAAAGATTTAAAAAAAACCCCACAGGTCTTGGTAGTAGTGGTAACCTTGGGGTGGATAATGGTAAAACTTATGTGGGAGTAGACCCAGATACCAGGCAGGGCCGAGCATGTTTGTCATCAGGTTTATAGCAAGAGGCCTGCAGATTTCCAGTAGCCTTGGCCCCAACAATTTCTAAATCTTGAGCTTAAATCTTGAGTGTTGTGTTAGGAATCAATACTTAATGGTAAGAAATAGAGCAATGCCCTTTTTCCCAAAAGACAACAAAGATATTTTAGTTTTCCATGGTTATTTTCAATGATTGTAAAGCATTTAAGTTAATTTAAGAAAATAAGGGGAAACAAAAACTTGTTTTTTCATACTTTTGCATTAAATTTGTTGTCAAGGCAAAATGACCTAATATACATAAATTGTCTACATTAGGTAATGCTGATGCAAACTACTATGGGATTGTCACCTCTCAGTAAATTATCTTCTTTAAGTTGTTCTGGTGAGATGTGTTCTCAATGAGATGATAATGTGTCCTGTCATTCATACATAGTTTTGTAGTGGAGTGGTCCTTTGCCTGTTTAATAGGGGTTATTCTTGTTCTTTTTGTTATATCTTTACTAGTGATTATTAATTTCCATGTTTTCTTTCAAATTTGTCTCTTTATGTAACTCCCAACTCCTTTCTCTCCATAAAGTACTCATGTTATTTATAATATTGCATCATTGCCATTTCAGAATATTAGCAGTCTTATCAAAGTAGAGTAGACAATACAATTAAAAATGCTGTTTTGTTTTGTTAATGTGCTTTAAACTAGTTAAATATCAGAGTAATGTATTATCAAATGGTATATGGGAATCCATGGGTCTCCACTTGGTCTCCATGGAAATGATGTGATGTCGTGGAACTATGGAACATTCTAAGCCAAACGTTTCATTCTTTCGTGAGCAGTTCAACAGACTGACACTATCAGAGAAACAGAGATTAAAACACTGCATTTGAAGAAAACAAAGCCAATAAGTGCACAGTGAATCATTTTGAGGAATACAGGTAAGAAAGTACTTATTTTCAGTGTATTGTAATTACAACATTTCAATTCATATTTGGTTGAATCTTTGTAAAATCATGGGGTTTGAACTGAACTTACAGTATGGTAGAGACAGAAATTAAAGTGTATATATATTTTTTTCAGTCTATCTGATAAAAACAATGGAGCAGCCACAAATCCTGACGATTGAAGAGATTAAACAATCAATCCCAGAAGACTACAGCTTCATACATTTGTTGTCAGAAGGAGGATTTGGTCAAGTTGTCAAGTGCAGAAAGAAGGGCACTGAGGACGCTGTCGCTGTCAAACTGCCTTATTTTGAGCAAGACACCCGAGAAGAGGTAAGATAACAATGTTCATGTTCAGTCTGGGATTCAATGATCCCAATATACTGTACACATGACAAAAACACATGGTAAAAAGCTGTGTAAAAAGTTTAAATGTTAAGAAGGACAATTGAAGTATCCCTGTGCTCTGTGTGTTATATTTATTCAGATTTGGATGATGAGGAAGATGATGACCAAAGGACTGGACCAGCACCACATTGTGAAGTACTTTGAGGCATTTGACACCAGCCTCGGGAAGGCTCTGGTGTTTGAGATGTTGGACATGAATTTGGCCGATTACTGTTACACTCACAGCCCGATGCCCTTCAGTGACATCCGGCCCATCGTCCAACAGGTAGGAACTGCTCAGAAACTTGAGGGAATGACATGTGATAAATTAGAAAACTTTTGGAAATGAATACACATCTTAACATGATAAACACTGATAGCTATATTTGTAGCAAATAATATGTATGAATTGATTCAATAATAAAGCATTAATGCTATGCTTGACCTCAGAATGAAGTGTGATATTTCTTATGTTGCAGACGACAGACGGGACACTTCTGTTGTCTGTGGTTAACAGTTTATTGAGAATATATGACTGCTTTTGTCTTGAGCAGATGGCGACAGCATTGAAAGCCCTGCAGACCGTGGGCATCATCCACACTGACATCAAACTGGATAATATTATGTTGTGTGATCAGACGCGACCACTCAACATTAAACTGATTGATTTCGGTCTGGCCGTGCAGCGCAGAAAAGCCAAACAGGGGGCGACGCTGCAGAACACATATTGCAGGTAAGATTTCACATCTCAGAATAATAAAATCTGTTGTTGAAATATGACTGTTTCTTATTCTGTGTGATTCATGTCCTCCATATTCAGGTCACCTGAAATTATTTTAGGTCTGCCGTTCAACGAGGCCATTGATGTCTGGTCTGTGGGAATCTGCATGGCAGCCATGGCTCTTGGCTCTGATATCTTCCCTGACCGAACTGAGTTTGAGACTGTGAGTCATTTATGACACAACCAAAAGTCTGTACACAAGTCTTATTACATCTGTTTGACACCACTGTGTGTTTCTCTTTCTACAGCTGAAAGTTATGATGAAACTTTTTGGTCAGCCTCCAGACCACTTTCTGAATCAAGGTGTGAAGACAGACCTTTATTTCAATCGTGTCGACAGGAGCTGGAAGTTAATGGTAAACCAATGTTGATCTTAGATAATTATATAGAGTAAATATGGTCAAAGGTTTGAATTTTCCATTTCTCCTTTTAGACTGATGAGGAGATGAAGGACTGTTATGACGATGATATAGAGACCTACTACACTGAAGATTTCAGTGCACTCCCTGACCTTATAGAGGTACTGTCTTTCACACAACTTCAGTCAATATTAGAAATCATAGAACAAGGCTTTTATACAAAAACACTACACTCTGTAAAATGTTGAGACTCATCTGTTTCTACTTGACTCTATCCTTGTTTTAGGCTCATGTTGGAGTGAGTGATGTGAAGGAACTCAAAGACCTGGAAGCATTCATTGACTTGTTGTGTCAAATGCTTGAAATGAATCCAGCTTACAGGATCACCCCCATTGAGATCCTTCATCATCCGTTTATTTGTAACACACCTTATTGGTAAGTTTCAATAATAAGTGTCATTGTTATGCTACTTGTTATTATCTACAGTACACCTGTAGTTTTCATTAATACACATGAACTATCACACTTCTACTGACAGACACTAAATGTATGTTTGTGCTTGGTTCAACAGTGAAGACAGTGGAATGGAGAAGTCCCCTGAAGCCTCCAGTCCAGTACCAGAGGTCATCATGGTGAAGGCAGCTACACCTGAGAACACTGTGTCACTGGTCGAGGACGAACAGGAAGGATTCAGGTAAGATTTACCTGATTCTATTGTTTAAGGAAATGGAACCAAGTATCTAAGTTTGTCTGTTTGTTTATGTCATTAGTGAGCAGAGTGAGATAGAGCCATTGTCCATTGAGGAGCTCAAAGAAATAATCCCTGAAGATTATGAGCTCCTCAAAGTGGTGCTAGAAGGAGAATATGGACAAGTGGTCAAGTGTAGGAAGAAGGGGACTAAAAAGGTTGTAGCAGTGAAGCTCCCTTACTCCAGCAAGACCACTCAAAAGGAGGTAAGACACATTTAAAAACATATTTATATAGATTATTGTATCAAGCTAAATAACTAATAATATATTTCAATATACAAACAGTCCTGGCTGTGGAGTTACTATATGGATAATCCTAAATGTGGAGTTATGTTTTATGTGTCTTAAGGTTCGTCTTCTCAAAAAGATGATGTCAAAGGGCCTGGACCAGCACCACATTGTCAAGTTCTCTGAGGCATTTGACACCCGCCTCGGGAAGGCTCTGGTGTTGGAGAAGATGGACATGAGTTTGGCAGATTACTTCAGAAATCATCGCCCGATGACTGTCAGTGACATCTGCCCCATCATCCAACAGGTAAGAACATAAATAAGAGAAACCTAAATGAATGATTAATTATATCAATGGAAACATCTCAGTTTGGAGATTGGTGCTTTTAGTTTGTTTATGTTGTA
This sequence comes from Rhyacichthys aspro, assembly GCA_036850595.1. Lineage (NCBI taxonomy): Eukaryota > Metazoa > Chordata > Actinopteri > Gobiiformes > Rhyacichthyidae > Rhyacichthys > Rhyacichthys aspro. The sequence goes on along the minus strand of CM072170.1, from coordinate 16,689,942 downwards.
TTTAATGACCTTTTTTATGAATGGTCTTGTGCAGTTGGCGACAGCGTTGAAAGCCCTGAGGACTATGGATGTCATCCACACAGACATAATGATGGACAATATAATGCTGTGTGATCTCACCAAACGTCCATTTAAAGTCAAACTGACTGACTTTAGTTTGGCCATCCATCACAACAAGGCTAAACTGGGCATGAAAGTGCAGAATGTGAACTACAGGTAAGCTTTTATAAATCTGTAATGTGCTGAAATTTAATATGGAAATATACTGTAAGTGTAAATCATGATGTGTTTGTCCACACACAGGTCACCTGAGGTTATCTTAGGACTGCCATTCAACGAGGCCATTGATGTGTGGTCTCTGGGAAATATGATGGCGACCATGTTGCTTGGATTTGATCTCTTCCCTGAACGGTCTGAATTTGAGACCGTAAGTCATCCACAAAACTGTTATACATTAAGATCTGCTCTAAAACATTGCTGTTGGTTTATATCATGATGTTTTTATTTGTTGCAGCTGAAGATCATAATCAAGCTTTTTGGTCAACCATCTGATCCCATTCTTGATGAAGCAGTCAGAACACGTCATTATTTCAACAACCGCAATGAGAGTTGGGAGTTAATGGTAAAATATATATTACAGTTATTATTCAAATGACATGTGTATATAAGGAAGTTATACAAAGAGCTTTAAATTCTCCTTTAACTTTTAACTTTACCTTAATTTTTAGACTGATGAGGAGTTTGAGGAGTACTCTGACTTGTCTCCTGGTGATATACAGATATATCACACTGAACAATTCTGTTCACTGGAAGAATTGATCAAGGTATGTGTGGGTCAGATATGGCAGCTACCAATAAATGTAGTCAGTATTGTACATATAAACATGGACAGTCTTGTACTAGTCTGTTTGTAGAAGTCCAGTTTGTTGTGATATAATATTATTCTTGTCTAAACAGGCTCATGTTGGAGTTAACAGCATGCACGAAGAAAGGGAGCTGCTTGAGTGCATTGACCTGTTATACAGCATGCTTGAAGTCAATGACAGTCACAGAGTTACTCCTGCTCAAATCCTGAGGCATCCTCTATTTCACATCAAACAGTCTGGGTAAGCTTTTGTACTAGATATGATTGTGAGAGACCATCCAAACAAAGTAGGCCTTAAGAGTTGTAACCCAGTATATGTTTGTGTGCTGTGTCTGTAGTGATCAGAGTGAGACACCAGAGATGACAGAGGATGTCGACACAGAACAGGATGAGACAGAAAGTTCACCGAGGGTAATCCTGGTGAAACCTGCCTCTCCTGAAAACACCTCATCACTGGACGAGGACAGCCAGGACTGTGTCAGGTGAGATTATGCTTTTGAGACAGTAAAAATTTAAAGATAACACAAAAGTTGTATAGAACTAAAAGATAAACTTGAGAGAAGAAAGTCTTGCAATAATTCTAACAAAAATGAAAACATTTGTTGAACTGTATATTTATTTTTGACCTTTAGGAGAGTTTTTGATTTTATTCTGTTGTATGTCTTTAGTGTACAGAGTGGACCAGAGACGACAGCAGAAACACCAGAAAGCGTCAGTCTAGTCCATAACGTACCAAGCACTCCTGTTTCCTCCAGTCCATTGCCACGGGTCGTCATGGTGAAGGCAGCCACACCTGAGAACACAACGCTACTGGTCGAGGACGACCAGGAACGTTTTTGGTAAGATTTAACTTCTTCTAGAAAACCAAGTATATACTTTAATGTTCTTAAAATAATGACATAAAATCTAGTAAGTTTGGCTGCTAGTGTACAGAGTGATCAGAAATAAAATATATATATTCATCCTTTTGTGTGTGTCTTTAGTGTGAAAAGTGGAGCACAGAAGTGGACCCCAGAAACAACAGAGGTCTCTGGTGTGACTACTTTAACCATGATGGACCCGAGGACACAAGATGAGGACGAGAAGGAGCCTGAGTCACAAGTGTTTACTTCAGGTAATATTTAGTCTCACTGCAACCACTGTGATTGTTTCAAAAGGCAGATCAATTAAGACAGACTCATTATTTATCTGTATATTTAGGTGTCACTGCAAAAAAGAAGAAGAACTGCATCCGTCGGATTTTCTCCTGGATTAGGAAGAACTTGTGTTGCTTCTACACAAACGATGAGGAGAAATGAAGACTGGACACATAGGATTGGATACAAAAATCAGACAAAAAAATTAGTTGGTGATGTCAAGGGGCTGGTTAAAGTCTTGTGGTCAGACTCAGATTATCAGTTTAAATGTTAGGAGCAAATCAGAAACGATCTGTGGTAAATCACCAGCTTCATGACACAACAGAGCAAGACTGTGTTTTTATCAATCCAGGCGTCACTGGGGTCAGGACTGTAGCAGAATGACACATTTGTCATAGTTTTGCTACAATGCTGACCTCATATTAACCTGAGTTGATGACAACACAGTCTCACTCAGTGGTGTCATGAAGCTGGTGACTCACCATAGATCGTTTCTAATTGCTCTCTACATTTTAGCCGAGAATCTGGGTTTGACCACAATTTGATAACGACCAGCTTCAGGATTAGGACAACATTTGTTTTGTAAATTTGCATAAAAATAATAAAGAATTGGATTTAAATAATAAGAATGCTTTCATGTTTTTCATGTGTTCTTGTACAACTTAAGTCACTATAACACAGTAAAGCAGCTACTGGACCAGTTCTAGTCTTAAAGGAATGCTAACTTATGTATATGAAGAACCAGAGCCACAGGGGTTTAAACTGAAAGCCTGCAGTTTACAGATGTTCAAGAGACTCTGAAGAAGTAAAACTTGAAGAGTTGTAACGTGTTTATGTTTTGGTCTCATCATAATTACTCATACATAACAAATAAGCGCAATCAAATTTTTTTTAGTTTTAAGCAAATCACATTATATTTAGAATCAGTATTGTTTCTTTGATTTTTATTATAAATAATCAAGTGGCATTGTTAATCAGTCATTTAATCATGGAGAATATTTAGTTGGTTTATGCTTATTCACTGGACCCGACCCGCCTGTGACCAAGGTCATTCAATTCAATTCAATTTTATTTGTATAGCCCAGTATCACAATGACAATTGCCTCAAAGGGCTTCACAGTAAATGAACACACAAGACAGTAAATGCACAAACAGGCAGAGCAAGACAACATCCCCTGTCCTTAGACCCTCCATCAGGGAAAGGAAAAACTCAAAAAACCCAGCCGGGGAAAAGAGAAACCTCAGGGAGAACCACAGAAGGAGGGATCCACTCCCAGGACGGACAGGCCGTGCAATAGATGTGTCACTGACAAATACTCAATTACATGTACAAGTGAATGAAGTTAATTAGGATCAAGTCCATGGTAATCTCAGCAGGAACAGTTCATCTGAGTGAGAGGGACTGGGTCAGGATGGGTCCATGGGTCGGGACAGGATCAGGAGCTAAGGTCCAGTCATCACTGGGACGTCTAACAGCAGCCAGACATCTGGGAAGAGTGGGAAAGAGCAACAACTTGTGAACAGTAATGAACTGAGCAGAAATGTAAATAATATATAACAGAGGATAGAAGCTCAATGTGTCCCTTCCTCATCATGTAGGCCAAGAGAAATCACAGCTAATCTATATATCCTGACCATAAGCCCTATCAAAAAGGAAAGTCTTAAGCCTAACCTTAAATATAGAGACTGTGTCTGCCTCTTTAACGTGAGCTGGAAGTTGATTCCATAAAACAGGAGCTTGGTAACTAAAGGCTCTACCTCCCATTGTACTTTTGGAAACTCTAGGAACGACTAGTAGCCCTGCATTTTGAGAACGAAGCGCTCTATTAGGACGGTACGGCACTGTGAGGTCTCTGAGATAGGACGGGGCCTTCCCACTGAGGGCCTTGTAAGTGAGGAGGAGGATTTTGAACTTAATTCTGAATTCTATTGGAAGCCAGTGAAGAGAAGCTAACACTGGAGTAATGTGCTCTCGTCTGTTTGTTTCTGTTAATATTCTAGCTGCTGCGTTTTGGACGAGCTGAAAACTTCTCAAGGAGTTATTTGGGCATCCTGCCAGCAGAGAGTTACAGTAATCTAACCTCGATGTAACAAACGCATGGATCAGTTTTTCGGCATCACTTTTAGACATGATATTTTTAATTTTCCCTATGTTGCGCAAGTGAAAAAATGCAGTTTTACAAGCTTGGTTAATGTGGGTTTTAAACGCCAAGATTCCTAACAGTTGAACTCAAAGCTACACTAACACCATCTAAATTGACTATTTGGTTTGATGATGTGTCTCTTAGATTCCTGGGGCCTAGTATAATCAACTCTGTTTTTTCTGGGTTTAAAAGAAGGTAATTAAAAGTCATCCAGGTCCTTATGTCTTTCACGCACGCTTGTAATTTGTCCATAGGATTGATCTTATCAGGTTTAATCGATAGATAAAGCTGGGTGTCGTCGGCATAACAGTGGAAGTTAATTCCATGTTTTCTTATTATACTGCCTAACGGGAGCATGTATAATGTAAAAAGAATAGGGCCTAATACAGATCCTTGTGGTACTCCATGGCTCACTTCTGTGGATGCAGATGATTCCTCATTAACTCTAACAAACTGGTATCTGTCTGTTAGATAAGATTTAAACCATTTGAGAGCTGATCCTCTGATTCCAATGTCAGACTCTAACCTCTGTAACAGGAGACTGTGGTCTATCGTGTCGAAGGCTGCGCTGAGATCTAAGAGGACTAGGACAGAGACCAGTCCATTATCTGAAACCACTAACAGATCATTGGCCACTTTGACTAAAGCTGTTTCTGTGCTGTGGTACGGTCTAAATCCTGACTGAAAATCTTCAAATAAGTTGTTGTCCTGCAGATGATTGCGTAGCTGTGTAGCTACAATTTTCTCGAGTATTTTTGAAATAAAAGGAAGATTAGATATAGGTCGATAGTTTTCTAAGGCGCCTGGATCGAGGGTTGGTTTTTTCAACAGAGGTTTAATCACTGCTGATTTAAAAAACTGTGGGACATAGCCTGTTTCCAAGGAAGAGTTTATTATAGTCAAAATAGTTTCAGTGATAAAAGGGAAGACCTCTTTAAAAAGTTTGGAAGGGATCGGGTCTAAGATACAGGTGGATGTTGTAGAAGACAACAATCTACGGCGTTGAAGCGGTCTAACATTAAAAGAGGTTTGATTGGGGAATGAGCTTTTAGGGCACTAATCTGTTCTGAGCTAAAAGTGAGGTGGATTTGGTTTATTTTATTTCTAATTGTGTTTATTTTATTATTGAAAAAATTGAGGAAGTCGTCACATCTGAGATTTGGAGGGATGCTAGGTTCTACTGAGCTGTGACTGCTTGTCAGCCTGGCTACAGTGCTGAACAGAAACCTAGGGTTATTTTTGTTTTCTTCTATCAATGTAGAATAATATGTCGTTTTAGCCTTACGCAGGGCTTGTTTATAGGTTGATAGACTGTATTTCCAGGCCTTGAGTGACTCGTCGGAGTTGGAGTGACGCCATTGTCTTTCTAATTTACGCGTGGCTTGTTTGAGGAGACGAGTTTCTGGGTTAAACCAGGGTGATTCTCTACAACTTCTGATGACCCTCGGTTTAAGCGGAGCTACACTATCCAGAGCTGTTTGCATTGAACGCATTACAGTGTTAACAAGCTGATCGGTTCCACTTGGACTGGAGCTGTGGAGGCTGGTCTCTGCATTAACTGGAGCATTCCTGGCTAATATTGGCTGAATTGCTTCTTCAAACTCTGAGGCAGTTTTATCTGATAATACTCTTCCAATATGTTTTTTTTTGTAAGGAACGGAGTAGTCCTCTGAAAGGTAATTACAAAATGATCCGATAGGACGGGGTTATGAGGTAGGACTTTTAACTGACTGATCTCTATACCGTAGGTTAATATAAGGTCCAGGGTGTGGTTGTGCCTGTGAGTGGGTTCACTTATGTTTTGTACGAAACCGACGGAGTCCAATAAGGCCATAAACGCACTGCTGAGACTATCACTGCTGTCATCAACATGAATGTTAAAGTCCCCTATAACGATTTTATCCGAGTCTAACAGTGTACAGGATAAAAAATCAGAGAATTCATTTAGGAACTCAGAGTAAGGGCCGGGAGGACGGTAAATAATAATAAATGAAACAGGTTTTTATTTTTTCCAGTTAGGGTGCGTAATGGACAACATAAGGCTTTCAAAAGAGCGGTAAGACTGTTTCGGTCTCGGGCGAATCAATAAATTGGAGTGTGAGATTACTCCCACTCAACATGATTTAATAACAGATCACAAGTTACATGGCCATGGGCTGTCATACAAAGCAAACAAAAGTGTCTCCTGTATTTAAGCTGCTATAGTAACAGTGCAATAATATTTTATATCTCTAAATTCTGAGTCATGATTGGTCAGTCTTCATCAGGAGTTGTGATTGGTGCTTCACTGTCAGGGTTGGACAGCCATCTTCTTCTGGTGCAACCCTAACTATCTGTATGCTATCATAAATATGAAAACATGTACTGCTGAGAAGTAAGTTTCCTGTGAGACTTTTACCAATTAAAAAATAACTGACCGCAGCTGTACAGAGGAGCTATTTGGTTCAAAAGGTGGACAGTAGAGCCATACATGGTTCGATGGTGAAGTGTAAGCTTGTAGATTCTAACAACTAACCCCTTTGGTCATCTCCTAAAGAGATGGTCAACAAACTAAAACAAAAGGAAACATTACATAACCCCACATAAAATCAATATCTAAACCTGATCTCAAAACAATGTACAGTTAAGGGGGCTTTTTCAAGTGCGCGTTTCAGAAACACGCCCCTCATCTCAGAGCTGACTGGAGCTGAACAAGCTAACTGCTAACAACATGCTAACGGCTGCTGCTAACTGTTGTGGATCAGGCCTCTCACTCTGTCGTCTCTCAGCTCAGCTTTACAACAAAGTTTAGTTTAAAGGGTAACTCAACCCCTGGTCAGAGCTTAACTCCACCCACAGACAAAATCTGAAAAGCCTCTGCAGAGCCCAGCAGAGATGCAGAGATAGAGAGGACGAGCTGAGGGCAAGGCTAAGTGTGTGTGTGTGTGTGTGTGTGTGTGTGTGTGGGGGGGTCAGATTGGCACAAGGATCTTTGCAACAGAGCGGCCCCTCTTCATTGTCCTCTTTCACCTGAGCTGGAGGGACTTGGTTTCTCTGTGGACACCAGGACTGAGCCAGAACAATTCAAAGCCCAGTCTCAGCCCGAAGCACGGACTGACGAGGCATTTTTAGAGAAAACGGGTGCCGTGATGGTAGAGTAACTTTGGCATTACGACTCATTTAGGCTAATGTACAAAGCATAGACTGATGAACTGTAACAAAATAATAATAATAATAAAAAGATAAAAGAAGGTAACATCAAACCTGACTTGTTTGTAGCGTTTAATGCTAATATGCCCGGCTGATTTACTCAGGAATCATTGAGACATGAATCAAAATCAATGGTAACACTCCGTCTTTAGGAGTTAAAAACACATGACCACAACAAACTAAGAACAACACGTCGATTACTCTGCAACAACGCTGTGTGTAAGCCCTTGAACACATCATAAGCTACGGTAGAATGAGCTTGTTCTTCTAAACTTTTTACGACATGACAAAGCAAAATAACAGACAGGAGCCAGCGGCAGCGTGACCCAAAATATGTGTCTCTGTTGATCTTAAAATAAGTGAGTCTATCTCTAAACACTGCTCATGTTTTTTATTTTTTTCATCTGTGCGTGTCGTTTTATGTGACCGTGTTCAGTCGCTGCAGTAACCCCGTTCTGACAGAGACCACCTCTGGAGGCGTGAGCTTGTACTGAGGGCTGTACCACAGGTGTGGTTACCTGCTACAAAGGTGTGGTTAATGTACATCATGACGTCATCATGATCAGGAAGTACGGTCAGCAGAGTTTAACCTGAGGAGGGCAGCACTCATGTGGTTTTTGTCAAAATTAGAACTATAAACTATGGACTGTATTACTAAAGCCCCATCATCAGCTAAAAAAGTTGTTTTAGGGTATAGTTACACTTTAACTCCTGCTGTAAATATCAGATCATTATTATCAATATTAAAGCGTTTTTATTTAGAATATATCATTGTTTTAAGCATGAGCAATTTATCTTAGTCTGATTAACCTTTCTAGCTCTGTTAAAAATAAACAGTGTTTTTCGAACATATTTCATTATATCCTTTTAGGATTTTTTCACCAGAAAAAAGCACTGCTTGTTTTGGACAGTATGAGAGCCCACATCACAGATTCTGTGAAAGCAGCTATCAAGAAAACAAACTTAATTCCAGCTGGAAGTACAACAAAGTATTTGCAGCCACTGGACATCAGTGTGAATCAAGCATTTAAAGCGGCTCTCCAGGGTGAGTGGGAGGCTTGGATGACCAGCGGTGAGAAATCTTTCACAAAAACTGGCCGCAAGCGAAGAGCATCTTTTTCTGACGTCTATCAGTGGATCTTAACAGCATGGAGGAGTGTGAAAGAATCCACCATCACCAACGGGTTCCGAAAGGCCAGACTGCTGCGTGAAGAGAGCAGCGCAGCTTCAGAGGCAACTTTTCCTCGAGATGAAAGTGACATGGAGAGCGACACTGACAGAGAGACTGAGGAGAGCAGCACAACTTCAGAGGTAACTTTGCCTCGAGATGAGAGTGACTGGAGCAACAGCAACACAGAGACTGAAAAGGTATGTGACGAAGATTATCTGAGGCTGTTCAACTCCGACACTGAAGAGGACGACTTCAGTGGCTTCAGTGCGCAGGAGGAAGATGAATAAGTGACTTGTGGCTTAAGTGCACAGGAGAAAAATGAAGTGAGAGTGGTTTGGTGTTCAGTAGTTTCAATGCTCAGGAGGAAGATGAATAGTGACTTGTGGTTTCAGTGCACGGGAGAATGAAGCCACTTTAATAGTTGCGCAGTTGCGCTTTAACAGTGCGCAGGAAGAAAAAGTGACAGTGGTTTGGTGTTCAGTGGTTTCAGTACGCAGGAGGAAGATGAATAAAACATTAATATGAATGATGTACTGGTAACATGTTCTTAATTTTTCATGAACCTTCTGTTAAAATCTATTGTAACATCTACCTGTCCAAGGACTGCAGGTGGAAATTAGCAGCTCTGCTAAAACCTGGCACAGAACATATTTCCCTTTTAAGGTCAATGTATTGTTGTGCATGTCCTTGTCAAATGAATAAATTCAAATTCAGACCATCAATGACTTTTCTGTTTTGTTTGATCAGCACTTTTACTGCCGTGTTACAGGCACTGTTCGGAAACAATCAGTTCAAGTATATGAATAAACACTTATGTAAATATCTTATTTCTCAGCCTGCTCAGCGGCTTATATGTGACAAAATATATATTTCTTTTAAATTTTAGTGGGTGCGGCTTATATTTAGGAGCGCTCTATAGTCCGGAAAATACGGTAGTCGCATGTATAATCTCAGAGATACTTATTGTGCAGACACATCTTTGTATTTCTACATGTTTTATTGGCTAAACATTAAATACTGTTTTTTGTTTTTGTTCCTGTCTGTGTTTGTCCTGTGAGAAAGAACCTCTGTGGAACAGTTACATGAAGATTAGACCCGTGTCAAACCTGTGACAAAGAACATGGACCAGCTTCACCTGCAGTGTCCTGAAAATAAAGATCATGTCTGCTATATCTCAGGATCTGTGTTTTACTAACTTTACTAACTAATATTTACTGCACTCTGCACTCTTTTTAAACTAGACATGGTCTACATAATTTAACATATGAATCTGATTTGATAAAAACTTACTCCCACTAATTAACTGCTGAAGGTAGTATCAACCAGAATGGGAACAGATTAAATATGTTTTTCTGATGTTTGTACCATGTATTAACACAATTTACTTTACTGTCTTTAACTGCTGCATGAGAATTTTTTTTAAAATGATCTTAAATGAGAACTCTAAATAAACTTAAGGATTTTATGCTCAGGCCACATTTAGGAAGTCGTGTGAAAAATAAGTGCAATCAAATGAAAAATAAGGCCGTGCATTGTTCATTTTTAATTGACTGCAAACTGTGACAGCACATGTGGAAAGTATGGGGTAAAAATATGTTTTGTAATAGATAGTACATTAGGATAGCATTTCTGTAATGCACATGAACACTTACTGGAGAGAGTTCACAGCATCACACTCCACAGTGTTTATTTGCTAAGGAATGAAAATACGGATAGTCACAGACCCATTCCGCTCACCTCAGACAGCACAGGGCTAACTCAAGGAGAGACGCTAAACTCTTTAACTAGCCTCTCTAACCCAAAACCAACAATAGTAAAAGCAGGCAGACTTTCCAAAGAACAACAGACACAGAGGTTTAAGATGCAAAAAATCAGCTGTAGATTTTATTTTCCCTGGTCTGATTTACAGAGAAAAATTCCCAAGTCTAAAAGCAAAAATCACCACAGACCTCAAAAGGATGGACGCCCCATCAGCCACTCAGCAACCAAGCAACAGCCAACCCCAGTTATGATTTTACATGACTTTATATACTCATTTATACATTCAATACTAACAATAAATCATTTACATATTAGATAGCATAGTGGTTAGCACTCCTGCCTCACAGCAAGAAGGTCCTGGGTTTCTGTGTGGAGTTTGTATGTTCTCCCGTGTCTGCGTAGGTTTCCTCTGGGTGCTCCGGTTTCTCCTACCACCAAAAGACATGTGTAATAGATTCCCCCCATGGGGCCAGAACTCACCTGCAAAAGAGATTGGCAATCTCAGTGTGACTTTCCTGGATAAATAAAGATCTAAAAAAAACCACAGGTCTTGGTAGTAGTGGTAACCTTGGGGTGGATAATGGTAAAACTTATGTGGGAGTAGACCCAGATACCAGGCAGGGCCGAGCATGTTTGTCATCAGGTTTATAGCAAGAGGCCTGCAGATTTCCAGTAGCCTTGGCCCCAACAATTTCTAAATCTTGAGCTTAAATCTTGAGTGTTGTGTTAGGAATCAATACTTAATGGTAAGAAATAGAGCAATGCCCTTTTTCCCAAAAGACAACAAAGATATTTTAGTTTTCCATGGTTATTTTCAATGATTGTAAAGCATTTAAGTTAATTTAAGAAAATAAGGGGAAACAAAAACTTGTTTTTTCATACTTTTCTGTTGCATTAAATTTGTTGTCAAGGCAAAATGACCTAATATACATAAATTGTCTACATTAGGTAATGCTGATGCAAACTACTATGGGATTGTCACCTCTCAGGAAATTATCTTCTTGGAGTTGTTCTGGTGAGATGTGTTCTCAATGAGATGATAATGTGTCCTGTCATTCATACAGAGTTTTGTAGTGGAGTGGTCCTTTGCCTGTTTAATAGGGGTTATTCTTGTTCTTTTTGTTATATCTTTACTAGTGATTATTAATTTCCATGTTTTCTTTCAAATTTGTCTCTTTATGTAACTCCCAACTCCTTTCTCTCCATAAAGTACTCATGTTATTTATAATATTGCATCATTGCCATTTCAGAATATTAGCAGTCTTATCAAAGTAGAGTAGACAATACAATTAAAAATGCTGTTTTGTTTTGTTAATGTGCTTTAAACTAGTTAAATATCAGAGTAATGTATTATCAAATGGTATATGGGAATCCATGGGTCTCCACTTGGTCTCCATGGAAATGATGTGATGTCGTGGAACTATGGAACATTCTAAGCCAAACGTTTCATTCTTTCGTGAGCAGTTCAACAGACTGACACTATCAGAGAAACAGAGATTAAAACACTACATTTGAAGAAAACAAAGCCAATAAGTGCATAGTGAATCATTTTGAGGAATACAGGTAAGAAAGTACTTATTTTCAGTGTATTGTAACTGCAACATTTCAATTCATATTTGGTTGAATCTTTGTAAAATCATGGGGTTTGAACTGAACTTACAGTATGGTAGAGACAGAAATTAAAGTGTATATGTTTTTTTTCAGTCTGTCTGATAAAAACAATGGAGCAGCCACAAATCCTGACCGTTGAAGAGATAAAACAAACAATCCCAGAAGACTACAGCTTCATACATTTGTTGTCAGAAGGAGGATTCGGTCAAGTTGTCAAGTGCAGAAAGAAGGGCACTGAGGACGCTGTCGCTGTCAAACTGCCTTATTTTGAGCAAGACACCCGAGAAGAGGTAAGATAACAATGTTCATGTTCAGTCTGGGATTAAATGATCCCAATATACTGTACACATGACAAAAACACATGGTAAAAAGCTGTGTAAAAAGTTTAAATGTTAAGAAGGACAATTGAAGTATCCCTGTGCTCTGTGTGTTATATTTATTCAGATTTGGATGATGAGGAAGATGATGACCAAAGGACTGGACCAGCACCACATTGTGAAGTACTTTGAGGCATTTGACACCAGCCTCGGGAAGGCTCTGGTGTTTGAGATGTTGGACATGAATTTGGCCGATTACTGTTACACTCACAGCCCGATGCCCTTCAGTGACATCCGGCCCATCGTCCAACAGGTAGGAACTGCTCAGAAACTTGAGGGAATGACATGTGATAAATTAGAAAACTTTTGGAAATGAATACACATCTTAACATGATAAACACTGATAGCTATATTTGTAGCAAATAATATGTATGAATTGATTTAATAATAAAGCATTAATGCTATGCTAGACCTCAGAATGAAGTGTGATAGTTCTTATGTTGCAGACGACAGACAGGACACTTCTGTTGTCTGTGGTTAACAGTTTACTGAGAATATATGACTGCTTTTGTCTTGAGCAGATGGCGACAGCATTGAAAGCCCTGCAGACCGTGGGCATCATCCACACTGACATCAAACTGGATAATATTATGTTGTGTGATCAGACGCGACCACTCAACATTAAACTGATTGATTTCGGTCTGGCCGTGCAGCGCAGAAAAGCCAAACAGGGGGCGACGCTGCAGAACACATATTGCAGGTAAGATTTCACATCTCAGAATAATAAAATCTGTTGTTGAAATATGACTGTTTCTTATTCTGTGTGATTCATGTCCTCCATATTCAGGTCACCTGAAATTATTTTAGGTCTGCCGTTCAACGAGGCCATTGATGTCTGGTCTGTGGGAATCTGCATGGCAGCCATGGCTCTTGGCTCTGATATCTTCCCTGACCGAACTGAGTTTGAGACTGTGAGTCATTTATGACACAACCAAAAGTCTGTACACAAGTCTTATTACATCTGTTTGACACCATTGTGTGTTTCTCTTTCTACAGCTGAAAGTTATGATGAAACTTTTTGGTCAGCCTCCAGACCACTTTCTGAATCAAGGTGTGAAGACAGACCTTTATTTCAATCGTGTCGACAGGAGCTGGAAGTTAATGGTAAACCAATGTTGATCTTAGATAATTATATAGAGTAAATATGGTCAAAGGTTTGAATTTTCCATTTCTCCTTTTAGACTGATGAGGAGATGAAGGACTGTTATGACGAGGATATAGAGACCTACTACACTGAAGATTTCAGTGCACTCCCTGACCTTATAGAGGTACTGTCTTTCACACAACTTCAGTCAATATTAGAAATCATAGAACAAGGCTTTTATACAAAAACACGACACTCTGTAAAATGTTTAGATTGATCTGTTTCTACTTGACTCTATCCTTGTTTTAGGCTCATGTTGGAGTGAGTGATGTGAAGGAACTCAAAGACCTGGAAGCATTCATTGACTTGTTGTGTCAAATGCTTGAAATGAATCCAGCTTACAGGATCACCCCCATTGACATCCTTCATCATCCGTTTATTTGTAACACACCTTATTGGTAAGTTTCAATAATAAGTGTCATTGTTATGCTACTTGTTATTATCTACAGTACACCTGTAGTTTTCATTAATACACATGAACTGTCACACTTCTACTGACAGACACTAAATGTATGTTTGTGGTTGGTTCAACAGTGAAGACAGTGGAATGGAGAAGTCCCCTGAAGCCTCCAGTCCAGTACCAGAGGTCATCATGGTGAAGGCAGCTACACCTGAGAACACTGTGTCACTGGTCGAGGACGAACAGGAAGGATTCAGGTAAGATTTACCTGATTCTATTGTTTAAGGAAATGGAACCAAGTATCTAAGTTTGTCTGTTTGTTTATGTCATTGTGTGCTGTGTCTGTAGTGATCAGAGTGAGACACCAGAGATGACAGAGCATGTCGACACAGAACAGGATGAGACAGAAAGTTCACCGAGGGTAATCCTGGTGAAACCTGCCTCTCCTGAAAACACCTCATCACTGGACGAGGACAGCCAGGACTGTGTCAGGTGAGATTATGCTTTTGAGACAGTAAAAATTTAAAGATAATACAAAAGTTGTATAGAACTAAAAGAAAAACTTGAGAGAAGAGAGTCTTGCAGTAATTATAACATAAATGAGAACACATTGTGGTGTGAACTGTACAGCAGTGCATTAACTTTCAGAGTTGTGTATTCTGAACTGCATCTTATTTGAAGGGAGACACTAAAAAAGCCTTTGCTGACCTTTAGGAGAGTTTTTAATTTTATTCTGTTGTGTATGTCTTTAGTGTACAGAGTGGACCAGAGACGACAGCAGAAACACCAGAAAGCGTCAGTCTAGTCCATAATGTACCAAGCACTCCTGTTTCCTCCAGTCCAGTGCCACGGGTCGTCATGGTGAAGGCAGCCACACCTGAGAACACAACGCTACTGGTCGAGGACGACCAGGAACGTTTTTGGTAAGATTTAACTTCTTCTAGAAAACCAAGTACATACTATAATGTACTAAAAATAATGACATAAAATCTAGTAAGTTCAGCTACTAGTGTACAGAGTGATCAGAAATAAAATATATATATTCATCCTTTTGTGTGTGTCTTTAGTGTGAAAAGTGGAGCACAGATGACCCCAGAAACAACAGAGGTCTTTGGTGTGACTACTTTAACCATGATGGACCCGAGGACACAAGATGAGGACGAGAAGGAGCCTGAGTCACAAGTGTTTACTTCAGGTAATATTTAGTCTCACTGCAACCACTGTTTCAAAAGGCAGCTCAATTAAGACAGACTCATTATTAATCTGTATATTTAGGTGTCACTGCAAAAAAAAAGAAGAAGAACTGCATCCGTCGGATTTTCTCCTGGATTAGGAAGAACTTGTGTTGCTTCTACACAAACGATGAGGAGAAATGAAGACCGGACATTCAGGATCACCAAACCAAAATCAGACCAAAAAAATTTAGTTGGTGATGTCAAGGGGCTGGTTAAAGTCTTGTGGTCAGACTCAGATTATCAGTTTAAATGTTAGGAGCAAATCAGAAACGATCTGTGGTAAATCACCAGCTTCATGACACAACAGAGTAAGACTGTGTTTTTATCAATCCAGGCGTCACTGGGGTCAGGACTGTAGCAGAATGACACATTTGTCATAGTTTTGCTACAATGCTGACCTCATATTAACCTGAGTTGATGACAACACAGTCTCACTCAGTGGTGTCATGAAGCTGGTGACTCACCATAGATCGTTTCTAATTGCTCTCTACATTTTAGCCGAGAATCTGGGTTTGACCACAATTTGATAACGACCAGCTTCAGGATTAAGACAAGATTTGTTTTGTAAATTTGCATAAAAATAATAAAGAATTGGATTTAAATAATAAGAATGCTTTCATGTTTTTCATGTGTTATTGTACAACTTAAGTCACTATAACACAGTAAAGCAGCTACTAGACCAGTTCTAGTCTTAAAGGAATGCTAACTTATGTATATGAAGAACCAGAGCCACAGGGGTTTAAACTGAAAACTGGCAGTTTTCTTACAAAATAACACAAGACAAACAGAGAAGGACAGCACCCAAGCCGCCTGTGACAGAGGTCATTCTGGTCATGGCGCGAGTGTAAAAGGACAAAAAGATGGTATATTGACATTGTCAATAAAAATGACATATGGAAAGTGGGTTATCAAATAAGTTAAAAGGTTATGTTTCATTGTCTCTAAGGCTCTTGTTGGACCTGGACATGGGCTCAGTTTATGATATACAGTGGTCCCTCGTTTATCGCGAGGGTTAAGTTCTAAAATAACCCGCAATAGGTGAAATCCGCAATTTATTTTTTACAATTATTATATATGTTTTAAGGCTGTAAAGGCTCCACACACTTTATACACTTTTCTCAGACAGGCATTAACATTTCCTCACATTTCTCTCTTGTTTAAACACTCTCAAAGTTCAAACCTTAGCATCTTCCTCTGTCTTTTGGGTGCGACCGCAGGTGCCTTTGTCGAAGCAGAACATTTTGTTGACATTGTGGGTTTTGTCGGGGAGAAAACTTGCAAACATACAGCACTTCAGAGTCACACTGCTAGCTATCGAACATTTACACAACGCATTCTGTACTGTACTGGAGACATGGCACGGAGGAGATTGATTGACAATGGTCTACAGCCCCTTAGCCAATCAGGACGCAGAACACAATGCACGTTCATACGCTGTAAAAAAAAAAAAAGCATGCAAAATTATACTAAACAAAATCCGCGAAACAGCGAGACCGCGAAAGGTGAACCGCGTTATAGCGAGGGACTACTGTACTACAATGTCATTTTTACACTAGAGTCTGCTGCTGTCTGCTGTTTTTCTTCATCTTAATGAGTTCAAATGGAATCAGACCTTGAAACTAACTTTGCGGTATTTATCAAGGATTTTGTGATAAAATTAACAAAATGTTGTCCACATTTTGTTTTAACATTCAGCACCTTTAAAACAGCCTGTATGTCTAATTTTCAGTGGTGGAGGAGGTACTCAATTCCCCTACTTAAATAAAAGTACAGATAAAGATGTAGAAATGTACTCAAGACAAAGTATCACATTAAAATTATTATAAGTGAAAGTACTTGCTTTTAAATGTACTTGTACTTGTAAGTATAAAAGTAAAAGTATTTGACTCAACTTTAACAACTAATCAATATAAAATGTATTTATTTTATGAATGAAAAAGGTTGGTTGGATAATAATTAAGAAGAATTAAAAGCCGCAGTGTTTATTAATTCTTCGATGCAGTTATGTTTCAACACTGCTAATTTTGGATTAAGGCTTTGAAATAAAGGTTTAAGTTCAGGTCATGTTTTTTTTCTTTTCTCATTCTATTTTTTTGACTTTACAGTTCTGCATATTTAACTATTCAACCTTAATTCATTTGCTTAATTTCTCTCTTCAATCCTTTGTTTTAGGTTTGATAAGTTTACACAGTGTGATTAATCCACCTTGTCTCAAATAGGTAGCTTTAGGGAGCTTTCACTCCAGACTTTTGTAATTTTCTGTTTGGTTCAAAACCAAATCCTTAAGTGTGAAAGTGCCAGTGGACCGTGGTTTGAAACAAACTGTTGCTCTTTGGTTTCATCAAAAAGATTGAATAAACTGAACCATGGTCTGGTTTGTGGTGTGAAACCGTGGTCATAGTTTGGACTATCGGAACAGGAAGTCCCAACCAATTAAAAACAAATAAAAAGAGCAAGTGGAGGAATGAAATGAGGAAAACTGACATCAGTTGGGTTTGAAAACGCAGAAAACATTTTGATTACGTGTTTTTTTTTACATCTTATGTTAAAAATATATAGTGATTCAAATCAGGTCATAAACAAATATGTTATAGGATTTGAAATTTCTGCAGTTTGTAGCCTATTTATATTAACAGAAGCCTAACATGTTGGCCTTAGCCAGTCTGATTATTCTATTTCTCAGTTTAAACTGTAAAATGAGACTGTGATCCTTAGAGTTATACTCCATGAGTTAGCTCGCCTTACACGGACCAAGGTTCAAGTCCAAACCAAGGGTCTTCAAAGAGGGGAAAAAAACCTGGCCTTCAGGACAGGACATAGGAAAGTCCATTTTAACATAATAACAAAAAATATAAAATATAACAAAAATAACAAAATAAAACTACTTTAACTGTAAACCAAGCATTTTCAATAGAATATATGCAAATTCTCAGAGGTCGCATGTGACTTAGTGAAAAGGCATGTTGACAGTCTCACCACGCCTGTCTGAGGGTCCTTTTTGATTAAAAAAAAAAAAAAAGATTCTGGTGTTGTAGAGCAATTTATTCTGGCACACATAGTTTTCAGAAATTCATTTCTGGCTACGTCCATGAATCAAACATTTTAGGAAAAAACACTGAGATGACCATTAACTGATGTAATATTAACACACTAATACACACAAAAATTCCCCTCTTGCCCTCTCTGGACAGTCATCTTCCAAACAAAGTAGCTCTAAGGGACTTAGTCTGTATATAGAATGTATATAGGCAAAGTAGTCATTTCTATAGAGTTCCCATGCAGAGAGGTGTGCAGGTGCATCCGGGTCACAAAGAGAAAAGGAACAGAAAAGTGATGCTCTGCTGATGAACCATGGTCAGTCAGTTTCACTCTGTTCAGGTTTAACTCTTGGCTTTCACACAACTAAAGTATTAAATAAACATTGTTGAAGCAGGTCGCTGGTTCTGATCATTATTCCACTGTTTTCTCTACATAAAAGTCTTTAGGACGATTAAACCGTCAGTGTCAAACTAATAAGAAGACAAGACAAGACAATGTAATTAAATATGCATGTCTTTAGTTGCAGTGAAACAGTATGACATTAAGTATGTCTTGATGTACTGTGAAGTGCACTTTTAGACACCACAACTAATTAACATGAAATACAAGTCATATTACCACCAAATAATGCACAGTGTTTTAAAAAACAAAGATGAACTTCACACAAGATGATGTTGGTTGTAACTGAGCTGAAAGTCACAATAAATGGCAAGATGGCAACTTGTATTCTTTGTTTGAACCGTGTGCTACTTCAGTGCAAAAAAGCTTTTACTCAAAATGATCAAATTTGTTAAGTGCAGTACTTACAACTGTCACTTGATGGTAGTGTACAGCTTTGAATATAACTGGCTGAATTCAATGGCAAGGGATATGTACTCCTATTTAAACCTTACAAAAGCATTATTGTGTTCTATCAAAGAGAGTGTTATGTTCCACAGTTTTGTGTAAAATGTCTGTTTTGTCTCCTTAAATTAATTTGCCTTTCAGGGACATGCTGTTGTCTGAACAAAGCAGTGGAAATGGGTCTAATGGTGATATCACTTACAGTTTTTGCCTATTGCTTGAACACTTTTTGCAAAACTTCAAACAACAAACAAGACACAACAGTTGGAAATAAACCATTCACATCTATGTTGAATTGAAACTCTGCTATCAAAACCTAACAATCCTTTGTCAAAATGTCACTCTGATGACAAAATGATACACACTTGCATCATCTGAATACACTTTCAGATTAGCAGCAACACACTAGTGTACTTTATATAAAACAGTCTTTAATTTTCACTGTTTTTATTCAGTTCATCAGTTAGCATTCTGTGAAGCTCAACGTAACACTTACAGTTTTTGTTCTGTTTTTTTGTTTTTTTTCCCCCCAAAAAAGGTTTTCACAACAACCAAAAATGAAAGTGCTGAAAGGTTACAAATGATATACTGCACATCACAGTACTATACTTTGCAGTACAGTACAGTAAATGCAGTAAAGCAAAAATAATACAAAAAAAAAACATAAAATATACTACTGTAAATACAGAAAAACAGGCCAATTGTGCGTGGGTGAGATTACTGATCCTGATCTGTTTGGGTCTGGCCACAGGATCTCATCAACGTCATGTACCTCTCTCTCTTGACCCTCTGTGCCTCTACTCTCTCTCTGCTTGTGCGTCTCAAAAACTGAGGCCTGTTTGTGGTTGGCTGATTGGTGATCAGTTTTGTAAGTAATGTCTAAGTGTTTTCAATCACCCAATGTGTTTTGCATTTTGAATAGATGTGTTTTCCCAATGGTACCCATGAGATTTCATTTATGAACGAAGTGTCTTATGTGTGAAATAGTGTGTAGTGTGCGGGAGCAAGTGTGTTGCAAAATTGCAACTGAAGTGCAAAGCAGCGCTTTTGTTTAAGGTATAGTTACTCTGTGTTTAAGGTATAGTAACAAAAGCTTCAGTGTTGTGTGTCTATAGTGTTCAAGCAACAGGCAAAAACTGTAATGTGACTGTTCACTACTGACTGATGTGCTCCATTTTGTTTGGCTGTAGACTAATACATTTTACACAATGCTCCTTAAAGACACCAGTGACTTCAAACACATGTACACTAATGACACTGTGACCAATCAGTAACCAGAGTCAAAGTCCCTCTGTTTGTCTTATAGCCTCAATAAAACACTCAAGGCTGAAGGACATGTACAGTTAATCTTCACAACACTCTCTGCTGTTGACACTCACTGTGATGGACAGAGTCTGCTTACTGTTTACTGCAGCCCTATTGGCCACTGCATACACTGTAAGTAGCTCATTCTCAATTCTTCTATTGTAATGACCACCTTAGGCTATGTTAAATGTGCTTTTTGTTTTATTTTATTTTTTGTAGACACCCATTTCTCATGAAGTAAACGGTAAGTCCAAATGATCTACATAAATATTACTTATCACTTCTGTTGTTACACTGAAATATACTGAGTGGTGGTATTGTTACAGAGGTTTATGAAAATGGAGAAGATGAAAACCCTATTCTTAACAAAGGTAAGGGGGAATGTTTAATTTGTCCATAAATCATGTTCATGTGGATAATACGAGCTCTAAGGCACATTTCTTTGATCTAACTGAACCCATATTGTGCTTTGGTGCAGGGTCAGATGTCAACTTGCTTGAAGGAGACATTTTGATTCCTGTGAGTTGTGTTTTTATCCAGTAAATGGTGTTATTTGTCCAATATTTTATGTCATTTAGTCGTGTGATGTTGACAAGTGCAAATCAAATGTGCTGATGAGTACGTTGTATCCATTGCTTATTTGAAGGTTTAAATTTTCTGGTTTTAAGTTTGTTTTATGGCACAGGATGGAAGAAATGCTCTGATTGACAGAAAATATAGATGGAAGTTTCCAATCCCTTACATTCTGGGCGATGATTTGGGTGAGCCTATCAAAACCTTTTATTTCATTCTAGATATATTTGAATGAAATGGTAAACAATTGTACACCATAACATATTTTAACTATTGTAACTAAATTTTCATGTCTCAGATCTCAATGCCAAGGGCTGTGTCCATCAGGCTTTTGAAATGTATCGCCTCAAATCCTGCATTGACTTCAAGCCGTACGAGGGAGAGAAGACTTACATCAAATTTGAGAAAAGAGGGGGGTATGACACTTTTTTTTAATGCCATCTTAGATTAGGGTTTACTGTAAAATGATTCTGCAGACATTTAAAGACACTTAGAAGTTGAAGTATGTGGGATATTCAAATAGATAACATTATTTTACAGCAGTGGTGGGCAAACTAAGGCCCAGGGGCCACATGCAGCCAGTTGAGCTGTCTAATGCGGCCTGTCAAGCGTGTATTTGCCTTGTACTTTTGCCAAATCTACCACTTACATACAGAAAATTTCCATTCACACTTCATGGTTTTAGTATGGAATGGACAGAGATATTTTTAACTGAAGTCCGGTCAGTAGCCTTATGTATTATTTGCCACAAAACTGTTTTCAAATAACATAATATCAGCCACCACTTTTCCACTAAACATTATGCTATCCAACTTTACAGGTGTTCTCATGTAATTTGTATTAGTTTATAGTTCACTGGTCCGGCCCGTCTTCAGTTTTTAAAACCCAGTGTGGCCCTTGAGCCAAAAGGTTTGCCCACCCCTGTTTTAGAGGGTATAAAATGGAGAATAATATTGCTCATGTTCTTCCCTTTTAAATACAGTCACAAGAGAAACCTCAACTTTAATGGGTTCATGGGGTTTTAAACAGTGACTTTTAATATATTTATATTTTTTTTATTTTTTTTTTTAATAATAATTTACTTATTTTTTTTTTTTGACTGAGATAGTAAACCTTACTTCTCTTTTAAAGTATCTCTTTTAAATAATACATTTGAATGTTGACTTAAAATGCTGAGTTAGATTCATAAATATTTGTGTTGTAATGGTGGGACTTAGTTAGCAGCTCTACTGGAAAGTTAGCTATATTTAACAAAAGATTTATGCAGACTAACCCTAAATGTTTTTCTTCATTCTTTAGGTTAATTTAGCTTAACTCACATTAGCATGAACCTGTCAGTGTAACAGAGTAACCTCAGACAGGGCAAAAGTAGAATACAATCAATTAAAAAAAACCAAAACAAAAAAATTTTTTCACCAAAAAAATATATTTTTTAAATCATTTTGATGGTTCTTAGACATGAGATCAGTAGAATCAGACCTACATCACTGATACTGTGCCCTCAGCTGGACAGAAATGTCTGCGAGTGACATGTGCTTCATTTATGATAAAGGAAATAGGCCAATACACTGGACCCTAGCAGAGTCATATTTGTATAAAAGATGCTAAAATGACCCTACCATTTCAAAAGACATGTTCTTTCTTCCAAACGTGCCATCTTGGATAGTCGTTATTTGTAAACAAATATTGCACTGTAGTCACACAGAAAGGGATCTGCGCCCTCTACTGGCTAAAAGTTACACGGTGCTGCTTTAAAAACTAGACACTCCACTCACTGTAGCCTTGATGCACTGTAAACGGCTCCATCGTATTAGGAGGAGTATGTATAGTACAGAACAGGCCCATCTTTTCACATTATTTCATCACTCACAGCCTCAAAGTCAGCTCCCATCGTCCAAACTGGAGACCTTTTACTTCCAATATTGTTATACTAAATTGGACCTTTAGATGGGCTGATGTGAACCAAACTACATGGTGCTCATTTGACCAGATTTGCGTATTTATTGACCTGTCCCTGTTGGGTGGTCCCAGGTGCTTCTCCAGTGTTGGGGATCAGCAGACAGGTCAGATTCTGTCTTTGGGGTCCGGCTGTGATCACAAAGCAGTGATTGAACACGAGCTTCTCCACGCACTGGGCTTTTACCACGAGCAGTCGCGCACAGACCGAGATGACTACGTGGACATCTGGCTTGATCAAGTTACTCCTGGTGTGATTTTTTTTTGCCAATGATCAAGAGCTACCGTTATAATTTTCTGTGCCATGTGTCGTGTGTTAAGGAGTCCCTTCTTTCCCACAGGACTTGAACACAACTTCAACAAATACAATGACGACTTCATTACAGATCAAAACACACCATACGATTATGAGTCCATTATGCACTACCGGCCATTCTCCTTTAATAAGAACGAATCCATCCCCACCATCACCACTAAAATCCCAGAGTTCTACAACATCATTGGCCAGTACCTGGACTTCAGCAAGATGGACACTCTTAGGCTTAACCGCATGTACAACTGCTGTAAGTGGAACCTCTTATAATGGGATTAACCTTTTTAGTCTCTTAGGGCGTTTTCACACCTGAAAATCTGCACCAAGGTCCACACTAAGAACTCAAATTGATACACACTATTTGTTAGGTTCAATAACTTTTGGTTTCACACTATTTTTAAAAGCAGACTGTAGGCCTTTCTCCAGTAGGCTCCTGTAGACGGCTTTACTTTACTTCAGTGGCTTATTTTACAGTTTAACTGAATAAATACAGTAATCAGACTGGAGTAGGGCCAAAAGAGAAATGTTATTATTGACATAGAATGAATATAAACAGCTGAAACTTCAAATTCACAGTTTAAGACATGATTTGAATATATATAGCGCAGATTAGGAAATGGTTACCTTCACTGGATGCACCTGCTATAATGAAGCAAGAAAAATAGATCCATACCAAATGTAAAACAACATAATCTCTGTTTTTAAACTCAAGCAACATCCATTTTGCCCATTTCCATTCTCCATTCACTCTTTAATTGGCCGTGACTTCCTGCATTTGGTCTGAATGTCTTAACTACTTGGTTCAGTTTGGTTTGGAGCAAGACCACCTCTTTTTGCCGGATCAAAAAGCAGCTGTTTGGTCTGAACCACAGTCCACTGGTGCTTTCACACTTGAAAATTTGGTTAAAACCAAACAGAAAAGTCCTAAAGTCCAGACGAAACAGTGCAGGTATAAAAGCACCCTTAGATAATGGCAGTAATTAGGCATGTATTTACTTGTTTTTTCCTCAACAAATTTGTTGTCGCTACGTAGAGAGTTTGGAGCGTCACCTAAAAGTCAACAAATGGCAAGAAACTGCAATATAATTATTCAGTCGGATGGTGTTGTTTGTCCTTGATGTCACTTCCTGGAGATGCCTTGGTGCAAAATTCAGATGGAGGGCAGTGATTCTTAGGAAGAAGCCCACTGATAATGGGTCAATATGCAGATTTTTTGTGTTATGTTATGGCTGCTCCAACCCATCAAACCAAGAAACCAACAAGAGTTTCTATCCAGTTTCCAAAGTAGTGGTCCACAACCATCATTTGAGGTCTGGAGGAATGGATTTGGATAATGCTCATGTGTGGAGTGACCACTTTGTCACAGGGTACTCATCTTCTGTGGATTTGAACATTGTAACATTATCTTAAAGAAACTAAACACATTAGATATGAAAGAACTCACCTTTTCAAAAACTAAACAACAATCCTTGAGTTTTTGGAACCAAGGTTGTGGATACACATACCTTTCTAGGCTTTTATTTGTTGGTTAGTTGTGCCTTTCTCTCATCAAAAAAAAAATAAAATAAATCATCATTCATCATTAAGTCATACATATATTGTGGTTTTCTGTATTTTTCTCTTGAATTTGCGTCTAAGCTAGCACAATACAGGCCTACCCTCCATCTTATTTTCTTGCATTATGAGAATCACATGACTGCAAACAAGCCACTGTGTAACCATCCTATAGAAGTGTCTAACTTTCTAAAGCAGTGCATTTTCCTCCCAGCGGGGCCTCTCACTCTGTTGGACCAGTGTGCTTTTGAGTACGCCAGCATCTGTGGCATGATCCAGGCTTCCACTGACGATACTGACTGGGTCCACACTAAAAGCAGTGTTGGGTCAGAAGATCACACATTGTCGGGGCAATGCAGAGGTACACACAACAGAAACTCAGTCAAAAATCTCATATGTTTTTCATCGTCAATAGTAAAATGCTATTTCTCAGATGCTGGGTACTTCATGCACTTCAGCACTATGACGGGAAAACCCCAGGAGTCTGCTCTGCTAGAATCCAGGACCCTTTACCCCAAGAGGACCTTCCAGTGTTTGCAGTTCTTCTACAAAATGACAGGAAGCCCCAAGGACAGGCTGGTGGTCTGGGTGAAGATGGATGACGGCACAGGCACAGTGAGGAAAATGAAGAAAGTACACACCTTCTTTGGTATGCATCGTATAGGGAGTTGGCCCTGCTTGAAACATTTCCCTGAACACACAGCTTTGCATCAAGGCAAATCTTGATTTGAATGTTTCGATTCTTAGGACTCTGAGAGCATAGTCAAATCAATGTTGCTGTTGGATAACACTATTGCACCGATTACATCCAACTGAATTATGGTCTTATATAAACTGTGTTATTATACGTAAAGTTCTGCTGAGAGGTCATGTAAATAACTTTCTATTTGTCAGTCCAGTCAGTAGCCTTGCAAAAAAACAAAAAAACAGCTAATTATCGAGGTTGTTGCTGTTGTTAAAGGTACTTTGTGACCATAAAAAGGTATTTACATGGAATTCTCTGTGACTATAATTTGAATCTCAGTGTTTACCACAGACTTGGGTCTATGTTGGGGAATATTTGAGCTTTTCTAGATGTCTTAGGGAGAAGAAGTTTACTTATCGTCATTACAGGGCCCGGAGATAGTGAACACTCGACACTGTGTGGTAGTATTGAACCTTCCAGCTGGGCATGCTTCCATCGGGATAAGATTATAAAGCTTTGAAATGAGATATCTGGGTGGCGTTGGCCTTGAAGTAGCTGACCTAACCAGTCTGTGGAAGACCTAAATTTCAGTCAGTGGTGAAGGGCTGAGATAGTTAAAAAGAATCCTTTCAGGTGCAGAAGATGGTGACATTTGTAAGTTTTTTTTTTTATTTTTGCATGTGAGATTTCATCTTCATTTGAGTCTTTCGAAGGTTACTTGTAACATAATTTCCTCTTTTTATGGAATCTGGTTTTAGTTTTAGTCAGATTTCAAAAGCTTTTAGTTGGATTTGAACAGGTTTTAGATGGATTTGAACAGGTTTGAGTTGTATTTGAACAGATGCAATTTAGATTTAGATGCATTTGAACAGGTGTTAGTTGGATCAAATGCATCTTAAACCTGTTCAAATCCAACTAAAACCTAGACCCAAAAATATCAACAACTAAATGCCTCATAAAACATTGCGAAGAGCCGCATTTGGCCCCTGGGCCTTGGGTTTGCCATGTGTGTTCCACGCTAATTCAGTTCAACTGTGGAGAAGCAATAGACCAGACAGTTTTAATCTTTAACTTTAAAAAGTCTGAGTCCGCACAGAGCTTTTTACAGAGCAGTTCGAAACATATGTAATAGGTACAGGCCCAAGTCAATGCAACAGAATTTACCCATCACAGAAAGGAATGGTCCAACGTTTTTGGTTCATTTTGAGACTATGGCAGACATTATAAGATGATTTTTGATGTCTACTTCTACTCTTCTTGTTTAGCATCACTAGCTACATGGTTGTGTTATTTTATTACTATTTGTACATCTATCTTTTTTCTTGTTGCCTAGCTGATGCTGACCACACATGGAAGATTGCTCACGTTCCAATGGAGGTAGATGTGAAATTCCGTTACGCTTTCCAAGCCGTACGTGGTGACCCCCCTGCATCCACTGGGGGCATCTACCTCGACGACATCAGTCTGACAGAGACCCGCTGCCCAAGCAACGTGTGGAGGATCCAGAACTTCTCCAAGATCATGGAAACGGCAGAGCGTGGGGCATCCGTGGACAGCCCCATTTACTACAGTCCTGAGGGTTACGCTTACGGAGTGCGCGTCATCCCTCTGTCCACCTACACGGACTACACGGGCAACTACACCGCCCTGTACTTCTTCCTGGCGAGTGGGGAGAACGATGTGGTCATGCAGTGGCCGGCGGTGAACAGACAGGCCACGCTGGTGGTGATGGACCAGGACCCGGACATCAAACTGAGGATGTCCACGGCGCGAAGTGTCACCACCGACCTGAGGCTCAGTATGTGACCTCCATGTCATTCTTCCGGGGGTTGCAGTACCACCAGGAAATGTTCACTACTTATTTTAAAATGCATAATTGTTGCTGTGTATTCCTATAGCATGTCCACATTTAGAATTGGGAAAATGGAGACTATTTATTTGTTTTTTGTCAAAGAAGTTGGGAATACAGGTACAAGTAAGATACAATAAAATAGCACTCAACAGTAAAATATATATATTTTTTAAATTTTATTTTATTACTCCTCTTTTGACCTAACCACATCCTAAAAAAAAATTATTGTTGTTCTTTGTTAGATTCATCTTCAATGAGCGTAGTGGCGGGCTACACCCCATTTGAATAATATCAGACTTTGACATTATGTAGCTGACACCCTCTAGTGCAGGGGTGGGCAATTATTTTTCTCCAAGGGCCACATTAGAACCTGGGACTCTTGTGGAGGGCCGGGCCAACACGGTGAACTCACGCTCAATAAAAACACATATACGTTTAAACTAAAAGCAAAAATATTTGAAATATATGCCACCAGTGTTATATTATTGTTGACACTATTTGGCAAACGAGTCTTCGAGTGCGTTCAAAATACTACACTCTTGGATTAATTCCTTTTCTGACACAAGCCTCCTGAGGGCCGGACAGGGGTGGGTCGAGGGCCTGATGTGGCCCCGGGCCTTAAAATGCCCAGGTCTGCTGTAGTGAAAGCAAAGCCAGATTAGGGCTTGTATCATTGTGAGTTTAACTGTATTGTAGCTAAGAGGAAACAGGGCTAAAAACATGACACAACTGTTGCTTTACAATATTTCACGCTGTGTTTGTGCTTTGTTTTGTAGCTTCAGATGGAAAGTATTTCTGGGATAACCCTTCAAAGGTGGGAACATTCGACCCTGCCTGTAATTGCTACAAAGGCCAGTCGTGGGGCTGGAGGAACTTTGTGAAGCACTTTGACCTCCGGCGACGCAGTTACCTCAAGAACGACGACCTCATCATCTTTGTCGACTTTGAAGGTCTGTGCTGCGTCTACAAACATGAGCCTTTCTGAGATGTGTGACATAAAAGTGACCAAGATGTATTTACTGTTCACAGATATAACTTCACTGATCAAGACAGAAGTGCCAGTTAGGCCAAAGGAATGAACGAGGTGATCCTAAGATCCTAAAGCGTTATTATACGTTAAATACATGTACCAGAATGCTATAAAAATTGAATTTTTTTTTTTTTTTGTTTTTACAGAAAAATACAAATTTCTTATTTGGGGACTGATGAAGATGGATGGAAGACTAGTGACAAAAATATTAGAACCTATATGAATGTGACAGTATGTGTAAACAATCAGATGAGTATTATGCAACATTATGTATTTGGTTTAAACTGAGATGTTCTTTATAACTAAGGGAATAAATCTGCTCACAAACAGTATTCTGCTTAACTCTTTCCATCAGCTTGGAAATCACAGTTTAACTTTACACATGAAGTGCTATTTTACAATTTTAAAATTTGGAAAGGTTTATTTAAATACTGTCTGTTATGTGTCCATCAGACTCATGAATTAGTTTTTTATTTAAGCTTTAACTTTGCTGTGTTTCCGTTGTGTGTGCCACAACAGCAAAGTTCAGTGCATCTTCTTATCAAGTAATACACCTTCCACAGTGATATCTTTACTGATATAAAAATTACACTACACAAACAGACTGATAAGAAACCCTACTCCTCATTATACAGTTTGTACAGTTTTATATGACTGGTGTATATCAATGTGCAAACAGGCATTATTCGTTCATTTCCTACCGCTTTTCTTGTACTGGTGAAAAACTGTGTATATTGTAATAGGATTCATCTGTGACAGAATGAGACCTCATCTAGGTTTTTTTATGAAAGCTTTTATTACATGGGAGTGTTCAAGTGAAGCTTTGGCCTCACATGTTTACATAGAAAGAGGTCTCAAGTTGTAGACACTCCACTTGGTCACACCACGGTCTATTCCAGCACTGGATTTGAAACAATGCAAATTTAAAAAAAGCCACCCTGCGTAACTTTTAACCAGTAGAGGGCGCACATGCCTCTACAAACTCTGTATTGTGTGTGATTTTACAGACGTTGTTTATTTTTGAAAGGAAGCTATCCAAACCAGCAAGTTTGGAAGAAAAAACATGTCCTCTGAAACATTATAATTTGAGTGTATTTTTTTTACAACTACAACTCTGCGAGTGTCCAGTGTTTTGGCCTATTTCTGTTCCCTCTTTTAAGCCGTAAAGAGCATGTCACTCACATAATGTCTGTCCTGGCGACAGGAAGTGTATGTTATTCATATTACTGTTCTCACGTCTAAGACCCATTAAATGATTATGAGAATATATATATTGGGGCTAAACATTACGCAGTGGGCAGGGTGGCTTGAAGGTAAGCTCTAATTTTCAGTTTGATAAAATGTAATAGTGTTTTGAGGTCATGAATTTGTCCAGTTTTTACCATTTTGTAATAAGAAAGAAAATTTTTCAATTTTCAATTTGTTTCTCAATCAGAACAAGGCTGATTGACAGCACTTTTAAATAATGAGATAATCCAAGAAGTTAAAGAAACTAAATACCTTGGAATCACTCTTGATAACAACGTGAGGTTTCAAAGTCAAATCAAAAGTGTATGCAAGAAATTAAATTAAATTAAATCTTAACTGTTTTCGCTTCATCACATCAAGCTGCTTTGTTATTTCTGCACGCAATGATTTTCTCACATCTGTCTTATTGCATACGTCATGGTCAAAATCCTCTCCCTCCACAATAAAGCCAGTTATTTTATTGTACAAACAGACAATTAAGGTCTTGGATGGCATCATTGTGTATCATGAAAAATACAAACTTTTTAATTTGGAAAATTTAAGCATTCCGAAACTGTTTTTTAAATGTTTTTTGGACAGTCTTGCTTCTCTTTTAAAGGGCCCAGACTGTGGAACTCTCTTCCCACTGACCTAGAACTGCAGACCACATTAACATCTTTAATAGAGGCCTGAGGCAATGGCTTAAGCCTGGGCAGAGCTGTTCACACTAGAACTTGAATATGTGAAAATACATGTCTTTTTTTATACTGGTCTGTTGTTCACATTAATCTTTTTCTTAAAAAGCCTTCTATGGACAGGTGTTGAGAGTTAGCATGTGGGCTAAGTGTTTAACTGTTACTTAAACAATGCATCTAGTTTGTTTCAATGTATTTGTGTTGTCCAATTAAAATAAAATAAAATAAAATAAAACATAAAAAATAAAATAAAAAAGCTGGAACAGTTGCCATGCTTTTAATAAAGTGCCTGTTTACAACAACAACAACAAAAATCCTAAATAAAAATAAAAAATTTAGAGAAGTCTCCAGTTAAAATTACATTCTGAAGAATAAAGATGTATCTGTACTTAATGTAATCATTTATTTTTACTATATAATGCACTAAAAAGCTTGATGACACAATTCATCAAACTACAACCTAAGTAAATATGTTGGTTGAAATATTTAATAAGGCCCAAAATTATGGAGACATGGGATATTCTAGTGCTCCAAGAGGTTAGAGGCCAATACCTATTAACAGATCATTTAAAGGTGAACTGCTATAATCTTTTCTGGATTACTGTTTAAGTTCAAAGGTGCAAATTTACCGCAGTCCTCACCTGTACAACACAATGTGACCTAATACCCGTCATAAAACGAAGCTGAGCGCACGTGCCAAATTCTGTTACACATTAAATGCCATTGAACCGATCAAAGTTCCCACGAGCTGCTGCCTTTATTGTCCTGTTTACAGCGACAGCAGAGGTACACGTTTGTGAGTGGACAACAACATGAAGGCTATTGTGTTCATTGGCTTTTTTCTACTGCTGAAGGTAGGCCGCTTTGAAAAATCATCTCGGAAATGTAAAAGTTTCTGCTAAGATGTTGTTTTCTATGCTAGGTGCAGGCCGTTCCCACTCTTTCAGGTTGGCTCTTCTTTATTTCAGTTTATCACACACGTACAATAGATGTTTTTGCTTGCTAGCATTTGACTTACTTTGCAGGTGACAACGCAGACGCAGGAGAACTGAGGGATGACATACCTGAGATTAACAGAGGTAGAACGAAACATTACACTGTCAACTTAAATGTACTTTTTTTGCTGATTGTTTTAAACCTGTCATTTTAGGGTTAAACCATTTATTTGAAGGAGACATTGCCGGTGACGTGAGTACGCAGACAATCAGATAATCTTTGTAGATACTGCCACTAAAATAAAAAAGCACTTGTCATGCTTTTAACTTATCTGCAGCACAGTCGAAATGCAATCCTTGACGAAACGAGACGGTGGACGTTTCCTATTCCCTACATTCTGACGGATTCTCTAGGTACATTGTTAATTCACATGTGTCACTACGAGAAACACTGCATCATGTTGTGCCACGTTTAAATGGACTTGAATTATTTCAGAGCTGAACGCCAAAGGTGTGATCCTGCAGGCGTTTGAGGAGTACCGTTTAAGATCTTGCGTAGACTTCAAGCCGTACGAAGGAGAGAGCACGTACATCTCCTTCACCAAGCTCTCGGGGTAAGAAGCGTTCAGACATATTCTTGTGCTTTTTCATTCATTTTATAGAGCTACAGATGTCACATGACTCACTGGGTTCAATCCGCCATTTTGGCAGGATAAAACGAGGGAAAAAGGAATAGGGCTGTTGCAGATTTTAAGTCTTTATTAGGCACTGCGCTGTATGACACAAAACGTAATCGAAATCAAGATCTCTGAGGCTTATCCTTGAAAAAGAGACCGGTCACATTATAAACATACAGGTCTAAAAGTAATGCAAATAGATAACAAGGGAATTAGCTCTGTTTTCTTTGTTTTTAGTCCACTGCACAACAACTATGTACAAAACCATTAGCCTCTTTCGTTATTGTTTAGCATAGACAGTGTGTAATACTCCATGTTTACTCTTTTGATTTCAGTAAATTAGCCATTTGCTATTTGGTTTTGCAAAGGACCGAGTTTATAAACTTCGCAACCATATACAAAGACCTTGTGTGGTGTGTGTATTACATATAGGCTGCAGGAATGAGCCTTTATTAATATGGCTATAGCCTTAGTTTCCACTTGAGTGATATGCTACGTGCTAGCATCCCCTAAATAGCATACTCAACCACTTTGGGGACCCTTTGGCCCCTGGTCCCAAGTGTGTGATCTGCTTTTTAAAAGGATGGAGCTAAACACTGCACGGGTTGGAGAAAAAAATATACTTACTGGAGCGAAATCTAGACACGAATGGAAACATATGAAATAGTCTGTGTTTTTGTGATAAATATCATGTTCAAAGTAATATGTACAGATTTGGCTCTTCTTCCAACAGAATTTGGGTTTGACATCATGTCTCAGAGCTCTGTGGTCTTTACAAGTCTCAACAAGTAAACTGCAGCCAGAACTTATACAATCTCTTCCATTGTTTTGTTGTCAGGTGCTGGTCCTATGTGGGAGATGATAAAACAGGCCAGAATGTGTCGATTGGCGAACGGTGCGACACTAAAGCCATTGTGGAACATGAGCTCCTTCACGCTCTGGGCTTCTACCACGAACAGTCTCGCTCTGACAGAGACGACTATGTCAAGATCTGGTGGGACCAGATTGAAGAAGGTGTGTTCCTTTTGTAAAAATGATATAGTTGTATATTATAGTAGAAAGAAAATGTAGTAGAAATTGGACTGTGTATCATCCCTATTTTCTTTTCGTTGTGTAAAAACTTTCCAAAAACAGTTCTGTTTGTGCAGGGACTTGACAATGTATAGAGTATGTTACTTTGCCAGAAAAAAAAGCCAAACGAAAAAAAAAAGTCCTTTAACAGCTTGGAGATCTATCCTTAGCTGCAGTGACGTGGATTAAAGGTTTTGTTGTTTTGTTGCATGAACTAATTTGAACAAACCTCACATGTTTGCTTCACATTTCTACATTATATTGCTGGTCATAACACAGAGATGAAGCCCTAGTACATTACAAATCCATATATGATAATTGAAAGAGCTAATATATTATCATCAATGGGAAAAAATGCACTTGATCCACATGGTGTCTCCAAATGGTTTTAACCATAAAAATATGCCCTAAATCTGAATGTAATCTTGTCCTGACAGGAATGGAGCACAATTTCAATAAATACGAAGACGACTTCATCACAGACCTGAACACGCCGTATGACTACGAGTCCATCATGCACTACAGGCCGCTGTCCTTCAACAAGAACGAGAGCGTCCCCACGATTACCACCACCATTCCCTACTTCAACGAGGTCATAGGTCAGCGGCTGGACTTCAGCGCTGTGGACATCACCAGGCTCAACCGCATGTATGACTGTGGTGAGTGCTGCGCCTCTTCATTTTCTCAGTTTTTATCATGACCTTGTCTTAAGTGTGTGGAGGTTTAAACATACGCCCACATGCCTTTTCAAAACCTTTTCTTGACATTGTCTTGACACAAAATGTTTAACCATTAGTACTGAACATTGGTTATTTAAATGCTCTGTAAATGAGGTAACAGTTGATTAAATTTCAGGTCTCAAAGGCCAAACAGGTCATCTTTCCCCCAGCTTCTTCTTGTGTAGCATTTATGATTTAATTGTTAATTAATGGGGTGTTATAGCTGCTGTCTCTGCTTATGTTTCATTGTTATTTTGTGTTCTTTATTTATGAATTGATTTACAGTGTCATCTCTCCAAAATTCAACTCAATCAAAATGATATCACAATCTCAGTCATCACAATCAAAGTCATGTCCTACTGGCATAAACAGCAATGCTAGTTAACTCTTTGAATAAACTCCAACTAAGCTAAAATGATGCACGTTTTGACTCTTTTCTTTCAGCAAACACACACACGCTCCTGGACCAGTGCTCCTTTGAGCTGATCAACATCTGTGGAATGGTCCAAAATGAAGCAGACAGCAGTGACTGGGTCCAGACTCTGAGCACCCCCACAGACACTGATCACACCCTAGTGGGCCGCTGCAGAGGTAACAGTCTGAACAAGACAGCGATGAATTTCACTCAGGGGCCATTTACACCACACCGTCTGTGATATCACTGTTTTCACTGACAATGCCTGCTTTACACTAGCTTTGTGAGCTTTGAGGCTTTGTTAAATGGCTCACGAGCTCACGAGCTGATGGTACGGCTGCAGTGTTTGACTTGTGTTTTTAAGACTGTATGGTGTTAGCAGTACAGAAGCTCCACAAGGAAATGATCTGGCTCCAGCTCTGTTCACTTTGTTTACAATGTTCTGATATGTTCAAAAAAACATCATGACACTGCATTAGTCTTTTTAAGATGTGCAGACCTTGACTATTAGTGCAGCAGCAAACATTGGAACAGATGTTTAAAGAACTATAAAAGGTATAGCTTGAAAATAAGGAGATGGGATTGATGAACGCTATATTGAACAACATGGACCATCCTCAACATAATGTTTTTAGAACCAGCAGAGACCAGAGGCCATACGTTTTGACAATACCGTATTGCTTTGCTTTACTTTGTTCCGATTTATTTTTATTATGTATTAAATTGGCAATATAAAAAAGCAGCAGTGGTTGTTTCTATGCTCTGTACAAATAAACCTTGACTTTATGCCTCAGCCTAAGGTAATTTATGAAAAAGGAACAAACATTTTTTTATAAATCTTAACTTTGTGAATAAATATGTACACCTTTGTGTATCCAGATTCTGGTTACTTCATGAAGTTTGACACATCCACCGGTGTGGCTGGGAATAGTGCGTTGCTGGAGTCACGTATTCTTTATCCCAAACGAGGAGAGCAGTGCCTGCAGTTCTTCTACAAAATGAGTGGAGCAGCCGGAGACAAGCTGGTGATATGGCTCAGGACTGATGATGGGACTGGGAGTGTTCGCGGTGTCAAGAAGATCCAGACCTTCACAGGTATCTGCTTTTGTTATTCATACTGTCTAGACCTACAAAGGAGGTTTGACTAATCCTTTTGTCTTTCAGGAGATGGAGATGATGCCTGGAGAATAGCACACGTGACTCTCAAAGTCACAAAGAAGTTCCGTTATTCCTTCCAAGGAATCCGAGGGTCAGCAGCCTCGACGGGGGCTATTTTAATTGATGACATCACTCTGACAGAGACCGCCTGCCCCAGCGCTGTTTGGCAGATCCCCAACTTCAAGAACCTTTTGGACACCACTGCAGTGGGCAGCGCTGTCAAGAGCGAGTGCTTCTACAGCTCAGAGGGCTACTCATTTGGAGTCAGTGTGTACCCCAAAGGAAGGGAGGCAGCCAACAAAGACCATGTTGGTGTGACCTTTCACCTCTGCAGTGGGGATAACGATGCAGTGATGGAGTGGCCGGCCAAAAACAGGCAAGTGACCATCGTGGCTATGGACCAAGATCCTGATGTGAAACTGAGGATGTCATCGACTAGAAGCTTTACCACCTCAGGTCAGCTTTTCTAGAAGACATCTACTAAATAAACACAATTTTCCTACAGTTTCCCTTTCATACCCTGTGTATGGCTTTGACAGACTGTTTATGACTGCAGCACAAAGGGTCGATGTACATTTAGTAAACATAAACTATATTCCACAAATGGTCCATCTCTCATACAAATAAATGCAAATGAATATAAGTCCATGTAATATCAGCAGGCTGGGAACAGTTCTATACAACTGAGTGAGAGGGGACACTCCCCAGTGGGACAGAGAGGACACGCTCCCCCATTGGGACAGAGTGAGACAGAGAGGACACGCTCCCATTGGGACAGAGTGAGACAGAGGACACGCTCCCCATTGGGGCAGAGTGAGACAGAGAGGACACGCTCCCCATTGGGACAGAGTGAGACAGAGCCACACACTCCCCCAGTGGGACATAGAGTGACACGCTCCCAGGGGACAGAGTGAGACAGAGAGGACACGCCCAGTGAGACAGAGAGGACACGCTCCCCCATTGGGACAGAGTGAGACAGAGAGGACACGCTCCCCCATTGGGACAGAGTGAGACAGGAATGCACGCTCCCCATTGGGACAGAGTGAGACAGAGGACACGCTCCCCAGTGGGACACAGAGTGAGACAGAGAGGACACGCCCCAGTGGGACAGAGTGAGACAGAGAGGACACGCTCCCAGTGGGACAGAGTGAGACAGAG
>CM072170.1:16559548-16653604 GCA_036850595.1 Rhyacichthys aspro | reverse complement strand
ATATAACTGGCTGAATTCAATGGCAAGGGATATGTACTCCTATTTAAACCTTACAAAAGCATTATTGTGTTCTATCAAAGAGAGTGTTATGTTCCACAGTTTTGTGTAAAATGTCTGTTTTGTCTCCTTAAATTAATTTGCCCTTCAGGGACATGCTGTTGTCTGAACAAAGCAGTGGAAATGGGTCTAATGGTGATATCACTTACAGTTTTTGCCTATTGCTTGAACACTTTTTGCAAAACTTCAAACAACAAACAAGACACAACAGTTGGAAATAAACCATTCACATCTATGTTGAATTGAAACTCTGCTATCAAAGCCTAACAATCCTTTGTCAAAATGTCACTCTGATGACAAAATGATACACACTTGCATCATCTGAATACACTTTCAGATTAGCAGCAACACACTAGTGTACTTTATATAAAACAGTCTTTAATTTTCACTGTTTTTATTCAGTTCATCAGTTAGCATTCTGTGAAGCTAAGTTTTTTTTTCCCCAAAAAAGGTTTTCACAACAACCAAAAATGAAAGTGCTGAAAGGTTACAAATGATATACTGCACATCACAGTACTATACTTTACAGTACAGTACAGTAAATGCAGTAAAGCAAAAATAATACAAAAATAAAACACAAAATATACTACTGTCAATACAGAAAAACAGGCCAATTGTGCGTGGGTGGGATTACTGATCCTGATCTGTTTGGGTCTCATCTCTCTTCGACCATGTCCTATCTCTCTCTCTTTGTCTTCCTCTTCCTGTGCCTCTACCTCTCTACTTCCTGCCTCCTGCAAGTTTTGTGGCTCAACTGAGGCCTGTTTGTGGTTGGCTGATTGGTGATCAGTTTTGTAAGTAAGTTTTTTAAGGTGTGTGTCTAAGTGTTTTCAATCACCCAATGTGTTTTGTATTTTGAATAGATGTGTTTTCCCAATGGTACCCATGAGATTTATGAACGAAGTGTCTTATGTATGAAATAGTGTGTAGTGTGCAGGAGCAAGTGTGTTGCAAAATTGCAACCGGAGTGCAAAGCAGCGTTTTTGTTTAAGGTATGGTTACTCTGTGTTTAATGTATAGTAACAAAAGCTTCAAGTGTTGTTACTTTGGTCTAAGCATGTGTCTATAGTGTTCAAGCAACAGGCAAAAACTGTAATGTGACTGTTCACTACTGACTGATGTGCTCCATTTTATTTGGCCTTAGACTAATACATTTTACGCAATGCTCCTTAAAGACACCAGTGACTTCAAACAAATGTACACTAATGACACTGTGACCAATCAGTAACCAGAGTCAAAGTCCCTCTGTTTGTCTTATAGCCTCAATAAAACACTCAAGGCTGAAGGTCCCGGGACATGTACAGTTAATCTTCACAACACTCTCTGCTGTTGACACTCACTGTGATGGACAGAGTCTGCTTACTGTTTACTGCAGCCCTATTGGCCACTGCATACACTGTAAGTAGCTCATTCTCAATTCTTCTATTGTAATGACCACCTTAGGCTATGTTAAATGTGCTTTTTGTTTTATTTTATTTTTTGTAGACACCCATTTCTCATGAAGTAAACGGTAAGTCCAAAATGATCTACATAAATATTACTTATCACTTCTGTTGTTACACTGAAATATACTGAGTGGTGGTATTGTTACAGAGGTTTATGAAAATGGAGAAGATGAAAACCCTATTCTTAACAAAGGTAAGGGGGAATGTTTAATTTGTCCAAAAATCATGTTCATGTGGATAATACGAGCTCTAAGGCACATTTCTTTGATCTAACTGAACCCATATTGTGCTTTGGTGCAGGGTCAGATGTCAACTTGCTTGAAGGAGACATTTTGATTCCTGTGAGTTGTGTTTTTATCCAGTAAATGGTGTTATTTGTCCAATATTTTATGTCATTTAGTCGTGTGATGTTGACAAGTGCAAATCAAATGTGCTGATGAGTACGTTGTATCCATTGCTTATTTGAAGGTTTAAATTTTCTGGTTTTAAGTTTGTTTTATGGCACAGGATGGAAGAAATGCTCTGATTGACAGAAAATATAGATGGAAGTTTCCAATCCCTTACATTCTGGGCGATGATTTGGGTGAGCCTATCAAAACCTTTTATTTCATTCTAGATATATTTGAATGAAATGGTAAACAATTGTACACCATAACATATTTTAACTATTGTAACTAAATTTTCATGTCTCAGATCTCAATGCCAAGGGCTGTGTCCATCAGGCTTTTGAAATGTATCGCCTCAAATCCTGCATTGACTTCAAGCCGTACGAGGGAGAGAAGACTTACATCAAATTTGAGAAAAGAGGGGTATGACACTTTTTTAATGCCATCTTAGATTAGGGTTTACTGTAAAATGATTCTGCAGACATTTAAAGACACTTAGAAGTTGAAGTATGTGGGATATTCAAATAGATAACATTATTTTACAGCAGTGGTGGGCAAACTAAGGCCCGGGGGCCACATGCAGCCAGTTGAGCTGTCTAATGCGGCCTGTCAAGCGTGTATTTGCCTTGTACTTTTGCCAAATCTACCATCATATCTACATACAGAAAATTTCCATTCACACTTCATGGTTTTAGTATGGAATGGACAGAGATATTTTTAACTGAAGTCCAGTCAGTAGCCTTATGTATTATTTGCCACAAAACTGTTTTCAAATAACATAATATCATATACCACTTTTCCACTAAACATTATGCTATCCAACTTTACAGGTGTTCTCATGTAATTTGTATTAGTTTATAGTTCACTGGTCCGGCCCGTCTTCAGTTTTTAAAACCCAGTGTGGCCCTTGAGCCAAAAAGTTTGCCCACCCCTGTTTTAGAGGGTATAAAATGGAGAATAATATTGCTCATGTTCTTCCCTTTTAAATACAGTCACAAGAGAAACCTCAACTTTAATGGGTTCATGGGGTTTTAAACAGTTGGAGCTGTTTACCAGCAGCTATATTTAACTGGATTTGAAGTTTGTCCTCAGTGTTTGATTTTACTGTTAGCATAAATAAACTACTGCTAAACACTTATTTGTTATTGGTCAAATACAATGCTAGCAGCAAAAACTGACTGAGATAGTAAACCTTACTTCTCTTTTAAAGTAGCTCTTTTAAATAATAAATTTGAATGTTGACTTAAAATGCTGAGTAAGATTCATAAACATTTGTGTTGTAATGTTGGGACTTAGTTAGCAGCTCTACTGGAAAGTTAGCTATATTTAACAAAAGATTTATGCAGACTAACCCTAAATGTTTTTCTTCATTCTTTAGGTTAGCTTAACTCACATTAGCATGAACCTGTCAGTGTAACAGAGTAACCTCAGACAGGGCAAAAGTAGAATACAATCAATTAAAAAAAACCCAAAACAAAACATTTTTTTCACCCAAAAAATATATTTTTTAAATCATTTTGATGGTTCTTATACATGAGATCAGTAGAATCAGACCTACCTCACTGATACTGTGCCCTCAGCTGCACAGAAATGTCTGCGAGTGACATGCGCTACATTTATAATAAGGAAATAGGCCAATAGACTGGACCCTAGCAGAGTCATATTTGTACAAAAGATGCTAAAATGACCCTACCATTTCAAAAGACATGTTCTTTCTTCCAAACGTGCCATCTTGGATAGTCGTTATTTGTAAACAAATATTGCACTGTAGTCAAACAGAAAGGGATCTGCGCCCTCTACTGGCTAAAAGTTACGCGGTGCTGCTTTAAAAACTAGACACTCCACTCACTGTAGCCTTGATGCACTGTAAACGGCTCCATCGTATTAGGAGGAGTATGTATAGTACAGAACAGGCCCATCTTTTCACGTTATTCCATCACTCACAGCCTCAAAGTCAGCTCCCATCGTCCAAACTGAAGACCTTTTACTTCCAATAATGTTATACTAAATTGGACCTTTAGATGGGCTGATGTGAACCAAACTACATGGTGCTCATTTGACCAGATTTGCGTATTTATTGACCTGTCCCTGTTGGGTGGTCCCAGGTGCTTCTCCAGTGTTGGGGATCAGCAGACAGGTCAGATTCTGTCTTTGGGGTCCGGCTGTGATCACAAAGCAGTGATTGAACACGAGCTTCTCCACGCACTGGGCTTTTACCACGAGCAGTCGCGCACAGACCGAGATGACTACGTGGACATCTGGCTCGATCAAGTTACTCCTGGTGTGATTCTTTTTTGCCAATGATCAAGAGCTACCGTTATAATTTTCTGTGCCATGTGTCGTGTGTTAAGGAGTCCCTTCTTTCCCACAGGGCTTGAACACAACTTCAACAAATACAATGACGACTTCATTACAGATCAAAACACACCATACGATTATGAGTCCATTATGCACTACCGGCCATTCTCCTTTAATAAGAACGAATCCATCCCCACCATCACCACTAAAATCCCAGAGTTCTACAACATCATTGGCCAGTACCTGGACTTCAGCAAGATGGACACTCTTAGGCTTAACCGCATGTACAACTGCTGTAAGTGGAACCTCTTATAATGGGATTAACCTTTTTAGTCTCTTAGGGCGTTTTCACACCTGAAAATCTGCACCAAGGTCCACACTAAGAACTCAAATTGATACACACTATTTGTTAGGTTCAATAACTTTTGGTTTCACACTATTTTTAAAAGCAGACTGTAGGCCTTTCTCCAGTAGGCTCCTGTAGACGGCTTTTACTTTACTTCAGTGGCTTATTTTACAGTTTAACTGAATAAATACAGTAATCAGACTGGAGTAGGGCCAAAAGAGAAATGTTATTATTGACATAGAATGAATATAAACAGCTGAAACTTCAAATTCACAGTTTAAGACATGATTTGAATATATATAGCGCAGATTAGGAAATGGTTACCTTCACTGGATGCACCTGCTATAATGAAGCAAGAAAAATAGATCCATACCAAATGTAAAACAACAAAATCTCTGTTTTTAAACTCAAGCGACATCCATTTTGCCCATTTCCCTTCTCCATTCACTCTTTAATTGGCTGTGACTTCCTGCATTTGGTCTGAAGGTCTTAACTACTTGGTTCAGTTTGGTTTGGAGCAAGACCACCTCTTTTTGCCGGATCAAAAAGCAGCTTTTTGGTCTGAACCAAAGTTGACTGGTGCTTTCACACTTGAAAATTTGGTTAAAACCAAACAGAAAAGTCCTAAAGTCCAGACGAAACAGTGCAGGTATAAAAGCACCCTTAGATAATGGCAGTAATTAGGCATGTATTTACTTGTTTTTTCCTCAACAAATTTGTTGTCGCTACGTAGAGAGTTTGGAGCGTCACCTAAAAGTCAACAAATGAGCTCATGATGATGGTTTTATGGCAAGAAACTGCAATATAATTATTCAGTCGGATGGTGGCTTGTTTGTCCTTGATGTCACTTCCTGGAGATGCCTTGGTGCAAAATTCAGATGGAGGGCAGTGATTCTTAGGAAGAAGCCCACTGATAATGGGTCAATATGCAGATTTTTTGTGTTATGTTATGGCTGCTCCAACCCATCAAACCAAGAAACTAACAAGAGTTTCTATCCACTTTCCAAAGTAGTGGTCCACAACCATCATTTGAGGTCTGGAGGAATGGAGTTGGATAATGCTCATGTGTGGAGTGACCACTTTGTCATAGGGTACTCATCTTCTGTGGATTTGAACATTGTAACATTATCTTAAAGAAACTAAACACATTAGATATGAAAGAACTCACCTTTTCAAAAACTAAACAACAATCCTTGAGTTTTTGGAACCAAGGTTGTGGATACACATACCTTTCTAGGCTTTTATTTGTTGGTTAGTTGTGCCTTTCTCTCATCAAAAAAAAAAAAAAAAAAAAAAAAGAATTTGCTCCTTAATCATTAAGTCATACATATATTGTGGTTTTCTGTTGAATTTGCGTCTAAGCTAGCACAATACGGGCCTACCCTCCATGTTATTTTCTTGCATTATGAGAATCACATGACTGCAAACAAGCCACTGTGTAACCATCCTATAGAAGTG
Source organism: Rhyacichthys aspro (assembly GCA_036850595.1). NCBI lineage: Eukaryota > Metazoa > Chordata > Actinopteri > Gobiiformes > Rhyacichthyidae > Rhyacichthys > Rhyacichthys aspro. The sequence goes on along the minus strand of CM072170.1, from coordinate 16,647,614 downwards.
TCTAACTTTCTAAAGCAGTGCATTTTCCTCCCAGCGGGGCCTCTCACTCTGTTGGACCAGTGTGCTTTTGAGTACGCCAGCATCTGTGGCATGATCCAGGCTTCCACTGACGATACTGACTGGGTCCACACTAAAAGCAGTGTTGGGTCAGAAGATCACACATTGTCGGGGCAATGCAGAGGTACACACAACAGAAACTCAGTCAAAAATCTCATATGTTTTTCATCGTCAATAGTAAAATGCTATTTCTCAGATGCTGGGTACTTCATGCACTTCAGCACTATGACGGGAAAACCCCAGGAGTCTGCTCTGCTAGAATCCAGGACCCTTTACCCCAAGAGGACCTTCCAGTGTTTGCAGTTCTTCTACAAAATGACAGGAAGCCCCAAGGACAGGCTGGTGGTCTGGGTGAAGATGGATGACGGCACAGGCACAGTGAGGAAAATGAAGAAAGTACACACCTTCTTTGGTATGCATCGTATAGGGAGTTGGCCCTGCTTGAAACATTTCCCTGAACACACAGCTTTGCATCAAGGCAAATCTTGATTTGAATGTTTCGATTCTTAGGACTCTGAGAGCATAGTCAAATCAATGTTGCTGTTGGATAACACTATTGCACCGATTACATCCAACTGAATTATGGTCTTATATAAACTGTGTTATTATACGTAAAGTTCTGCTGAGAGGTCATGTAAATAACTTTCTATTTGTCAGTCCAGTCAGTAGCCTTGCAAAAAAACAAAAAAAACAGCTAATTATCGAGGTTGTTGCTGTTGTTAAAGGTACTTTGTGACCATAAAAAGGTATTTACATGGAATTCTCTGTGACTATAATTTGAATCTCAGTGTTTACCACAGACTTGGGTCTATGTTGGGGAATATTTGAGCTTTTCTAGATGTCTTAGGGAGAAGAAGTTTACTTATCGTCATTACAGGGCCCGGAGATAGTGAACACTCGACACTGTGTGGTAGTATTGAACCTTACAGCTGGGCATGCTTCCATCGGGATATGATTATAAAGCTTTGAAATGAGATATCTGGGTGGCGTTGGCCTTGAAGTAGCTGACCTAACCAGTCTGTGGAAGACCTAAATTTCAGTCAGTGGTGAAGGGGCAGAAGATGGTGACATTTGTAAGTTTTTTTTTTAATTTTTGCATGTGAGATTTCATCTTCATTTGAGTCTTTCGAAGCTTTCTTGTAACATAATTTCCTCTTTTTATGGAAACTGATTTTAGTTGGATTTCAATGGGTTTTAGTCAGATTTCAAAAGGTTTTAGTTGGATTTGAACAGGTTGTAGATGGATTTGAACAGATTTGAATTGGATTTGAGTCAGTTTTAGATGGATTTGAACAGGTTTGAGTTGTATTTGAACAGATGCAATTTAGATTTAGATGCATTTGAACAGGTGTTAGTTGGATCAGATGCATCTTAAACCTGTTCAAATCCAACTAAAACCTAGACCCAAAAATATCAACAGCTAAATGCCTCATAAAACATTGCGAAGAGCCGCATTTGGCCCCTGGGCCTTGGGTTTGCCATATGGTCCACGCTAATTCAGTTCAACTGTGGAGAAGCAATAGACCAGACAGTTTTAATCTTTAACTTTAAAAAGTCTGAGTCTGCACAGAGCTTTTTACAGAGCAGTTTGAAACATATGTAATAGATACAGGCCCAAGTCAACACAACAGAATTTACCCATCACAGAAAGGAATGGTCCAACGTTTTTGGTTCATTTTGAGACTATGGCAGACATTATAAGATGATTTTTGATGTCTACTTCTACTCTCCTTGTTTAGCATCACTAGCTACATGGTTGTGTTATTTTATTACTATTTGTACATCTATCTTTTTTCTTGTTGCCTAGCTGATGCTGACCACTCATGGAAGATTGCTCACGTTCCAATGGAGGTAGATGTGAAATTCCGTTACGCTTTCCAAGCCGTACGTGGTGACCCCCCAACATCCACTGGGGGCATCTACCTCGACGACATCAGTCTGACAGAGACCCGCTGCCCAAGCAACGTGTGGAGGATCCAGAACTTCTCCAAGATCATGGAAACGGCAGAGCGTGGGGCATCCGTGGACAGCCCCATTTACTACAGTCCTGAGGGTTACGCTTACGGAGTGCGCGTCATCCCTCTGTCCACCTACACGGACTACACGGGCAACTACACCGCCCTGTACTTCTTCCTGGCGAGTGGGGAGAACGATGTGGTCATGCAGTGGCCGGCGGTGAACAGACAGGCCACGCTGGTGGTGATGGACCAGGACCCGGACATCAAACTGAGGATGTCCACAGCGCGAAGTGTCACCACCGACCTGAGGCTCAGTATGTGACCTCCATGTCATTCTTCCAGGGGGTTGCAGTACCACCAGGAAATGTTCATTACTTATTTATTTTAAAATGCATAATTGTTGCTGTGTATTCCTATAGCATATCCACATTTAGAATTGGGAAAATGGAGACTATTTATTTGTTTTTTGTCAAAGAAGTTGGGAATACAGGTACAAGTAAGATACAATAAAATAGCACTCAACAGTAAAATATATATATTTTTTAAATTTTATTTTATTACTCCTCTTTTGACCTAACCACATCCTAAAAAAAAATTATTGTTGTTCTTTGTTAGATTCATCTTCAATGAGCGTAGTGGCGGGCTACACCCCATTTGAATAATATCAGACTTTGACATTATGTAGCTGACACCCTCTAGTGCAGGGGTGGGCAATTATTTTTCTCCAAGGGCCACATTAGAACCTGGGACTCTTGTGGAGGGCCGGGCCAACACGGTGAACTCACGCTCAATAAAAACACATATACGTTTAAACTAAAAGCAAAAATATTTGAAATATATGCCACCAGTGTTATATTATTGTTGACACTATTTGGCAAACGAGTCTTCGAGTGCGTTCAAAATACTACACTCTTGGATTAATTCCTTTTCTGACACAAGCCTCCTGAGGGCCGGACAGGGGTGGGTCGAGGGCCTGATGTGGCCCCCGGGCCTTAAAATGCCCAGGTCTGCTGTAGTGAAAGCAAAGCCAGATTAGGGCTTGTATCATTGTGAGTTTAACTGTATTGTAGCTAAGAGGAAACAGGGCTAAAAACATGACACAACTGTTGCTTTACAATATTTCACGCTGTGTTTGTGCTTTGTTTTGTAGCTTCAGATGGAAAGTATTTCTGGGATAACCCTTCAAAGGTGGGAACATTCGACCCTGCCTGTAATTGCTACAAAGGCCAGTCGTGGGGCTGGAGGAACTTTGTGAAGCACTTTGACCTCCGGCGACGCAGTTACCTCAAGAACGACGACCTCATCATCTTTGTCGACTTTGAAGGTCTGTGCTGGGTCTACAAACATGAGCCTTTCTGAGATGTGTGACATAAATGTGACGAAGAAGTATTTACTGTTCACAGATATAACTTCGCTGATCAAGACAGAAGTTCCAGTTAGGCCAAAGGAATGAACGAGGTGATCCTAAAGTGTTATTATACGTTAATACATGTACCAGAATGCTATAAAAATTGAAATTCTTTTTTTTTTTTTTGACAGAAATACGGATACAAATTTCTTATTCGTGGACTGAAGATGGATGGAAGACTAGTGACAAAAAACATTAGAACCTATGAATGTGACAGTATGTGTAAACAATCAGATGAGTATTATGCAACATTATGTATGTAGGTTTAAACTGAGATGTTCTTTATAACTAAGGGAATAAATCTGCTCACAAACAGTTTTTGACTATGATCCATCTTCCTAATTTTTTCCATCATCTTGGAAATTACAGTTTACCTTTATACATGAAGTGCTATCTTACATGAAAATTTGGAAAGCTTCATTTAAATGCTGTCGGTTATGTGTCCGTCAGACTCATGAATTAGTTTTTTATTTAAGCTTTAACTTTGCTGTGTTTCCGTTGTGTGTGCCACAACAGCAAAGTTCAGTGCATCTTCTTATCAAGTAATACACCTTCCACAGTGATATCTTTACTGATATAAAAACTACACTTACACAAACAGACTGATAAGAAACCCTAATTCTCATTATACAGTTTGTACAGTTTTATATGACTGGTGTATATCAATGTGCAAACAGGCATTATTCGTTCATTTCCTTACGCTTTTCTTGTACTGGTGAAAAACTGTGTATATTGTAATAGGATTCATCTGTGACAGAATGAGACCTCATCTAGGTTTTTTTATGAAAGCTTTTATTACATGGGAGTGTTCAAGTGAAGCTTTGGCCTCACATGTTTACATAGAAAGAGGTTTCAAGTTGTAAACACTCCAATTGGTCACACCGCTGTCTATTCCAGCACTGGATTTGAAACAATGCAAATTAAAAAAAAGCCACCCTGCGTAACTTTTAACCAGTAGAGGGCGCACAAACTCTGTATTGTGTGATTTTACAGATGTTGTTTATTTTTGAAAGGAAGCTATCCAAACCAGCAAGTTTGGAAGAAAAAACATGTCCTCTGAAACATTATAATTTGAGTGTATTTTTTTAGCGAGTGTCCAGTGTTTTGGCCTATTTCTGTTCCCTCTTTTAAGCCGTAAAGAGCGTGTCACTCACATAATGTCTGTCCTGGCGACAGGAAGTATATGTAATTCATATTAGTGTTCTCATGTCTAAAACCAATTATGATTATGATTATGAGAAAATATATTTCGGGGCTAAACATTACGCAGTGGGCAGTGTGGCTTGAAGGTAAGCTCTAATTTTCAGTTAAAATGTAATAGTGTTTTGAGGTCATGAATTTGTCCAGTTTGTACCATTTTGTAATAAGAAAGAAAATTTTTCAAGTTTCAATTTGTTTCTCAATCAGAACAAGGCTGATTGACAGCACTTTTGAGGTACACACAAATAATGAAATACAGTTATCCAAGAAGTTAAAGAAAATAAAAACCTTGGAAACACTCTTGATAACAACGTGAGGTTTCAAAGTCAAATCAAAAGTGTATGCAAGAAATTAAATTAAATTAAATCTTAACTGTTTTCGCTTCATCACATCAAGCTGCTTTGTTATTTCTGCACGCAATGATTTTCTCACATCTGTCTTATTGCATACGTCATGGTCAAAATCCTCTCCCTCCACAATAAAGCCAGTTATTTTATTGTACAAGCAGACAATTAAAGTCTTGTATAGTAAACCTATGAGATGGCATCATTGTGAAATCATGAAACATACAAACTTTTTCATTTGGAAAATTTTAGCATTCGAAACTGTTTTTAAATGTTTTTGGACAGTCTTGCTTCTCTTTAAAGGGCCCAGACTGTGGAACTCTCTTCCCACTGACCTAGAACTGCAGACCACATTAACATCTTTAATAGAGGCCTGAGGCAATGGCTTAAGCCTGGGCAGAGCTGTTCACACTAGAACTTGAATATGTGAAAATACATGTCTTTTTTATACTGGTCTTAACGTGTTGTTCACATTAACCTTTTTCTTAAAAATCTTCTATGGACAGGTGTTGAGATTTAGCATGTGTGCTGTAACACTCAAACAGTGTCTACTGGTACTCAAACAATTTTCCATAAATTAAATTAGTTTAAATTAAATAATTAAATTAAATTAAATTAAATTAAATTAAATTAAATTAAATTAAATTAAATTAAATTAAATTAAATTAAATTAAATAAATTAAATTAAATTAAAAAGTGGAACAGTTGCCATGCCAAGGGAAAATTTTTTAAGTTTTTTTTTTTTTTAAATAAAGTGCCTGTTTACAACAACAACAACAAAACAAAACCAACAATAACAATAACAAAAAACAACAATCAATAACCAGTTAAAATTAAAATTTAGAGAAGTCTCCAGTTAAAAGATTTATCTGTACTTAATGTAATCATTTATTTTTACTATATAATGCACTAAAACGCTTGATGACACAATTCATCAAACTACAACCTAAGTAAATATGTTGGTTGAAATATTTAATAAGGCCCAAAATTATGGAGACATGGGATATTCTAGTGCTCCAAGAGGTTAGAGGCCAATACCTATTAACAGATCATTTAAAGGTGAACTGCTATAATCTTTTCTGGATGACTGTTTAAGTTCAAAGGTGCAAATTTACCGCAGTCCTCACCTGTACAATACAATGTGACCTAATACCCGTCATAAAACGAAGCTGAGCGCACGTGCCAAATTCTGTTACACATTAAATGCCATTGAACCGATCAAAGTTCCCACGAGCTGCTGCCTTTATTGTCCTGTTTACAGCGACAGCAGAGGTACACGTTTGTGAGTGGACAACAACATGAAGGCTATTGTGTTCATTGGCTTTTTCCTACTGCTGAAGGTAGGCCGCTTTGAAAAATGATCTCGGAAATGTAAAAGTTTCTGCTAAGATGTTGTTTTCTATGCTAGGTGCAGGCCGTTCCCACTCTTTCAGGTTGGCTCTTCTTTATTTCAGTTTATCACGCCCGTACAATAGATGTTTTTGCTTGCTACTTTCAGCTTTAGCATTTGACTTACCTTGCAGGTGACAACGCAGATGCAGGAGAACTGAGGGATGACATACCTGAGATTAACAGAGGTAGAACGAAACATTACACTGTCAACTTAAATGTACTTTTTTTGCTGATTGTTTTAAACCTGTCATTTTAGGGTTAAACCATTTATTTGAAGGAGACATTGCCGGTGACGTGAGTACGCAGACAATCAGATAATCTTTGTAGAAACTGCCACTAAAATAAAAAAGTACTTGTCATGCTTTTAACTTATCTGCAGCACAGTCGAAATGCAATCCTTGACGAAACGAGACGGTGGACGTTTCCTATTCCCTACATTCTGACGGATTCTCTAGGTACATTGTTAATTCACATGTGTCACTACGAGAAACACTGCATCATGTTGTGCCACGTTTAAATGGACTTGAATTATTTCAGAGCTGAACGCCAAAGGTGTGATCCTGCAGGCGTTTGAGGAGTACCGTTTAAGATCTTGCGTAGACTTCAAGCCGTACGAAGGAGAGAGCACGTACATCTCCTTCACCAAGCTCTCGGGGTAAGAAGCGTTCAGACATATTCTTGTGCTTTTTCATTCATTTTATAGAGCTACAGATGTCACATGACTCACTGGGTTCAATCCGCCATTTTGGCAGGATAAAACGAGGGAAAAAGGAATAGGGCTGTTGCAGATTTTAAGTCTTCATTAGGCACTGCACTGTATGACACAAAACGTAATCGAAATCAAGATCTCTGAGGCTTATCCTTGAAAAAGAGACCGGTCACATTATAAACATACAGGTCTAAAAGTAATGCAAATAGATAACAAGGGAATTAGCACTGTTTTCTTTGTTTTTAGTCCACTGCACAACAACTATGTACAAAACCATTAGCCTCTTTCGTTATTGTTTAGCATAGACAGTGTGTAATACTCCATGTTTACTCTTTTGATTTCAGTAAATTAGCCATTTGCTATTTGGTTTTGCAAAGGACCGAGTTTATAAACTTTGCAACCATATACAAAGACCTTGCGTGGTGTGTGTATGATACATAGGCTGCAGGAATGAGTCTTTATTAATATGGTTATAGCCTCAGTTTCCAGTTGAGTGATATGCTACGTGCTAGCATCCCCTGAATAGCATACTCAACCACTTTGGGGACCCTTTGGCCCCTGGTCCCAAGTGTGTGATCTGCTTTTTAAAAGATGGAGCTAAACAATAAAAATATACTGACTAGAGCGAAATCTAGACACGAATGAAAACATATGAAATAGTCTGTGTTTTTGTGATAAATGTCATGTTCAAAGGAATATGTACATATGGCTCTTCTTTCCTTCCAACACTTCCAACAGAATTTGGGTTTGACATCATGTCTCAGAGCTCTGTGGTCTTTACAAGTCTCAACAAGTAAACTGCAGCCAGAACTTATACAATCTCTACCATTGTTTTGTTGTCAGGTGCTGGTCCTATGTGGGAGATGATAAAACAGGCCAGAATGTGTCGATTGGCGAACGGTGCGACACTAAAGCCATTGTGGAACATGAGCTCCTTCACGCTCTGGGCTTCTACCACGAACAGTCTCGCTCTGACAGAGACGACTATGTCAAGATCTGGTGGGACCAGATTGAAGAAGGTGTGTTCCTTTTGTAAAAATGATATAGTTGTATATTATAGTAGAAAGAAAATGTAGTAGAAATTGGACTGTGTATCATCCCTATTTTCTTTTCGTTGTGTAAAAACTTTCCAAAAACAGTTCTGTTTGTGCAGGGACTTGACAATGTATAGAGTATGTTACTTTGCCAGAAAAAAAAGCCAAACGAAAAAAAAAAGTCCTTTAACAGCTTGGAGATCTATCCTTAGCTGCAGTGACGTGGATTAAAGGTTTTGTTGTTTTGTTGCATGAACTAATTTGAACAAACCTCACATGTTTGCTTCACATTTCTACATTATATTGCTGGTCATAACACAGAGATGAAGCCCTAGTACATTACAAATCCATATATGATAATTGAAAGAGCTAATATATTATCATCAATGGGAAAAAATGCACTTGATCCACATGGTGTCTCCAAATGGTTTTAACCATAAAAATATGCCCTAAATCTGAATGTAATCTTGTCCTGACAGGAATGGAGCACAATTTCAATAAATACGAAGACGACTTCATCACAGACCTGAACACGCCGTATGACTACGAGTCCATCATGCACTACAGGCCGCTGTCCTTCAACAAGAACGAGAGCGTCCCCACGATTACCACCACCATTCCCTACTTCAACGAGGTCATAGGTCAGCGGCTGGACTTCAGCGCTGTGGACATCACCAGGCTCAACCGCATGTATGACTGTGGTGAGTGCTGCGCCTCTTCATTTGCTCAGTTTTTATCATGACATTGTCTTAAGTGTGTGGAGGTTTAAACATACGCCCACATGCCTTTTCAAAACCTTTTCTTGACATTGTCTTGACACAAAATGTTTAACCATTAGTACTGAACATTGGTTATTTAAATGCTCTGTAAATGAGGTAACAGTTGATTAAATTTCAGGTCTCAAAGGCCAAACAGGTCATCTTTCCCCCAGCTTCTTCTTGTGTAGCATTTATGATTTAATATTAATGGGCTGTCTCTGCTTATGTTTCATTGTTATTTTGTGTTCTTTATTTATGAATTGATTTACAGTGTCATCTCTCCAAAATTCAACTCAATCAAAATGATATCACAATCTCAGTCATCACAATCAAAGTCATGTCCTACTGGCATAAACAGCAATGCTAGTTAACTCTTTGAATAAACTCCAACTAAGCTAAAATGATGCACGTTTTGACTCTTTTCTTTCAGCAAACACACACACGCTCCTGGACCAGTGCTCCTTTGAGCTGATCAACATCTGTGGAATGATCCAAAATGAAGCAGACAGCAGTGACTGGGTCCAGACTCTGAGCACCCCCACAGACACTGATCACACCCTAGTGGGCCGCTGCAGAGGTAACAGTCTGAACAAGACAGCGATGAATTTCACTCAGGGGCCATTTACACCACACCGTCTGTGATATCACTGTTTTCACTGACAATGCCTACTTTACACTAGCTTTGTGAGCTTTGAGGCTTTGTTAAATGGCTCACGAGCTCACGAGCTGATGGTACGGCTGCAGTGTTTGACTTGTGTTTTTAAGACTGTATGGTGTTAGCAGTACAGGAGCTCCACAAGGAAATGTTCTGGCTCCAGCTCTGTTCACTTTGTTTACAATCTTACAATGTTCTGATATGTTAAAAAAAACATCATAACACTGCATTAGTCTTTTTAAGATGTGCAGACCTTGACTATTAGTGCAGCAGCAAACATTGGAACAGATGTTTAAAGAACTATAAAAGGTATAGCTTGAAAATAAAGAGATGGGATTGACGAACGCTATATTGAACAACATGGACCATCCTCAACATTATGTTTTTAGAACCAGCAGAGACCAGAGGCCATACTTTTTTACAATACCGTATTGCTTTGCTTTACTTTGTTCCGATTTATTTTTATTATGTATTAAATTGGCAATATAAAAAAGCAGCAGTGGTTGTTTCTATGCTCTGTACAAATAAACCTTGACTTTATGCCTCAGCCTAAGGTAATTTATGAAAAAGGAACAAACATTTTCATAAATCTTAACTTTGTGAATAAATATGTACACCTTTGTGTATCCAGATTCTGGTTACTTCATGAAGTTTGACACATCCACCGGTGTGGCTGGGAATAGTGCGTTGCTGGAGTCACGTATTCTTTACCCCAAACGAGGAGAGCAGTGCCTGCAGTTCTTCTACAAAATGAGTGGAGCAGCCGGGGACAAGCTGGTGATATGGCTCAGGACTGATGATGGGACTGGGAGTGTTCGCGGTGTCAAGAAGATCCAGACCTTCACAGGTATCTGCTTTTGTTATTCATACTGTCTAGACCTACAAAGGAGGTTTGACTAATCCTTTTGTCTTTCAGGAGATGGAGATGATGCCTGGAGAATAGCACACGTGACTCTCAAAGTCACAAAGAAGTTCCGTTATTCCTTCCAAGGAATCCGAGGGTCAGCAGCCTCGACGGGGGCTATTTTAATTGATGACATCACTCTGACAGAGACCGCCTGCCCCAGCGCTGTTTGGCAGATCCCCAACTTCAAGAACCTTTTGGACACCACTGCAGTGGGCAGCGCTGTCAAGAGCGAGTGCTTCTACAGCTCAGAGGGCTACTCATTTGGAGTCAGTGTGTACCCCAAAGGAAGGGAGGCAGCCAACAAAGACCATGTTGGTGTGACCTTTCACCTCTGCAGTGGGGATAACGATGCAGTGATGGAGTGGCCGGCCAAAAACAGGCAAGTGACCATCGTGGCTATGGACCAAGATCCTGATGTGAAACTGAGGATGTCATCGACTAGAAGCTTTACCACCTCAGGTCAGCTTTTCTAGAAGACATCTACTAAATAAACACAATTTTCCTACAGTTTCCCTTTCATACCCTGTGTATGGCTTTGACAGACTGTTTATGACTGCAGCACAAAGGGTCGATGTACATTTAGTAAACATAAACTATATTCCACAAATGGTCCATCTCTCATACAAATAAATGCAAATGAATATAAGTCCATGTAATATCAGCAGGCTGGGAACAGTTCTATACAACTGAGTGAGAGGACACACTCCCCCAGTGGGACAGAGAGGACACGCTCCCCCATTGGGACAGAGTGAGACAGAGAGGACACGCTCCCCCATTGGGACAGAGTGAGACAGAGAGGACACGCTCCCCCATTGGGGCAGAGTGAGACAGAGAGGACACGCTCCCCCATTGGGACAGAGTGAGACAGAGAGGACACGCTCCCCCAGTGGGACATAGAGGACACGCTCCCCCATTGGGACAGAGTGAGACAGAGAGGACACGCTCCCCCATTGGGACAGAGTGAGACAGAGAGGACACGCTCCCCCATTGGGGCAGAGTGAGACAGAGAGGACACGCTCCCCCATTGGGACAGAGTGAGACAGAGAGGACACGCTCCCCCAGTGGGACAGAGAGGACACGCTCCCCCAGTGGGACAGAGTGAGACAGAGAGGACACGCTCCCCCAGGGGGACAGAGTGAGACAGAGAGGACACGCTCCCCCAGTGGGACAGAGTGAGACAGAGAGGACACGCTCCCCCAGGGGGACAGAGTGAGACAGAGAGGACACGCTCCCCCAGTGGGACAGAGAGGACACACTCCCAAAATGGGACAGTGGGACAAACAACAGAAACAAAAGTAGCCAAACTATAAATAACCTCAGCCATCCTTTGTAGCAAGGTGTAAACAGGCTTATTTCACTTGTACAATCACTTCTATAGGACTTGTCTGAGACACTCCAGGCTTCACAGAGACAGATTGCTCAGAGACTTTAATACATATAATGCAATATCTATTTTTTTGTGACAGACTCGTTGACTTGTCTGTGTGGTTATTTTCAGACACCCAACCTTACTGGAACAGACCAACAGTCGCCTCAGGAGCCACATGGGACCCCACCTGCAACTGTTACCGAGGCCCTGAATTCGGCTGGAGCGCCTTCATCTCTCATAAACATCTGCACAGGAGGAGTTTCCTCAAGAACCACGACCTCATCATCACTGCGGACTTCAACGGTACCAACCCCTCGTCTCGCTGAACTCATCCATCACATCTGACAGTAAACGTTCTCCCTCTTAACAGATCTGACTCACCTGATTAAGACGGAGGTTCCTGTCAGACCAGCCCCGCCCAGTGATGAGGTCACAGAGGAGGGACCAATCAGTGAGGTGGAAATAAGAGCAGAGGTTCCTAAACACAGAGAGGCTCGCGCTGTCAGCTCCTGCCATCCCACACTGTGCTTGAACGGAGGAGTGTGTGAGGAGACTGAAGGGATTCCTGCATGCAGGTGAGCACATTAGCATTGAAGGCATCTTCAGGCCAGACATGTTATGTTTCTGTAAAATCTAGGGTCAGAGGACTATTCCATCCAAAAAGACACGAGAACAAGGTAGGCTTACTAGTATAAGGAGTAGGTTTGAGGTCAGGCCATTACCATTAGAAAATTTATATTTGGCCAATGCAATAATCGCGGCTGTTGTTGCAATGTATTATGGGACTTGTAGTTTGAGTGGGGCGCCATTCATAATAGAAATCATATAGTGGGCCAGAAATTTTAGTTTTTAATTGTTTGCTTTAAATAGTTCCAGCTGAGATACATTTGTTTTTTATTAGTAGTAATGTGTCTAAAGCAGTGTTGTTTGTAGATCTGCCAAAAAGTAATATTTAATTGAACACACACACACACACCACCCCAAAAGTTGGTGTGCTGCTCTGATTTTATTTAGTAAAAAATGAGCTTTGGTTTATGATCGAGGATGAACTTAACCAAAAGTCCCCCAGACACCACTGTTTCAATCCCATGACTGAATTTCCTTTCCAGGTGCGCTTCAGCCCAAACAGTCTACTACACAGGCCGAAGATGTGAACTCGTGAACATAGACCGAGGCATTCTGGGAGCTCTGATCGGAGGAGTCACGGGAACGGTCATTCTCACCATGGCCATCTTCACTGTCGTCAGAAGGGCCTAGGGACATATCTTCTCTCACTGTTGTAGGCAGGAGCACCCATGCGTCTCTGGGTACGACCTTTAGTTATGCAGTGTTATATTTAAAAAAAGTCTCCCCAAAAATAGTCACGCCATTAACCACACTGTTCCACAATACGTCCTGTCAAGTATGCTTGAAGAATACATGGGGTGAATTTATTGTTGATGAAATGAACCATTAAAGTCATCAGAATCTATGACTGGATTTTATTACATACAATATTAGCAGCATGTACATAGTCATCATTTCTACTGTATTGCTTCCCTGATGATATCCTTTATATAATTAAACCTAGAGACATTCAAATGAACTATTATCTATTTACAGTGGGTACTTTTTCCATCTAGTTTGATTAAATATAGCAAAATGCACTCAAACTGCTATCATAACTACCAGTTTTTTTACATAAAAAGTATATTTATTTAGCAGGACTTTGTACCACAGATTGTCCAACTCTTTGGCTTTGTGCTATTGCTAATCACAATAAACCTGTAAACAGGCATGTCTGCTCTACTTGTTTACACTAGCTGCAGCAGGAGCATCTACACTAAACAAAATGCAATTGCTTGTGCTGTTTCCATTCTTGATCCATCTTCAAGGCCAAGATCTGAAAGACAACAATAAAAAAGTGATTAGACTGTATATGAGCAAACAGTTACTGCGTCTGAACTGATCTAATGCTATAATAATAAAAATAACATGTTCACTTTTCAAATTAGCAATGGTAAAACACAAGACACACGAGTTTTGTCCGTGGTGATATGACGACCCCGAAATCAGAAAATGAGCTGTTTCCCAGTTACTGGTTCAGAAACGATGAAATGTAAAAATCCTGAAATGACCCGCTTTTCATTTTTAAAATGAAAATTGGAAAATGGGGCACAGAGAGCAGGGTGTCAAATAACAATAATTTGTGGTTCAATTCTTGCTCCCTCCTGTTCATACTGTCATTGTGTCCTTGGGCAAGAGAACTTTTTGAAGCAAACTTTCATACTTTTAGCTGTGAGACAGCCTGTAGGTATAGCAATATACTGCAGAAACCATTAGAAGAAGATTGTTGCAGCAGCAGTTTTTGGACATTTTAGGGACTGTTGAATACCACATTTTGCTCACATTAATGAAAGAGTCAGTGAACGCAATGTTTTTATTAAATGAAGCGAGAGCCGTATGATGCCAACTAAAACTGTGTGTGTGTGTGGGGGGGTTTGCCTTACTAGAATAAAGTGTAATTGCATATCCACCACAGTAGGTGGCAGTGGCGCTCTCATTGTCAGAGTGTGCGCAGGGAGTATTAGCTCTATGGTGGAGGGTTTTTTTGCACTGAGCATGCGCATACACAGCACAGAGAAGGAGATATGAAGTGCTGTGAAAGTTATTCTTGGTTGTAAGTTGATCTATATTTCTTTCGTTCTTTTTTCTATTTTTTTTTGTTTTCCCACGGTAACATGGGAAGAAAATGCAGACTCCTCACAGAAAGGCCTTAGTTGGCCAACCTGGGACTCCAACTCACTACCTTCTTACCTGCGTCTACCACAGTTTTCATTGTGGTGGTACAACTATACCAGTTACCACTTGCATACTGGTGTCAGCAGTCATCACAATGAATGTGACCACAGACCCACATTTAAGGCCAATGTTCCTGGAGAATGAATTTAGGTTTCTAAAGCAGTTAAACAACAACTTAGTTGGATATGTGCTTTTTCTGATGGGATAACAGTGTATGCGTGGTTATGCATTATACAAACCCCCCCCCCAAAAAAACCAAACATGATCCCAGACTGACCTGAGTCTCACTTATCCTTTCGTGTACATAGTGGAGGTCAGATTTTTGGTGCTGTCGCTTGCTCCTTTCTTTCCCTGAGGAGAGGTGAAATAATAGACATTCAATTATTGTCACTGAAATATACAACAACAAAACAAAGCTTTATAGTGTATGGAATATGTCTCAAGTTAGTATTTTGTGATCACACATAAACCATTCACAGTGTTCAGTGACAATACACCCTATAGTTCAATGGAAGAGAACCAGTGTAGATAGTGTTAACAGGCTCGACACTGGTTGATTGCCTGTCGTTTTATACATTTTACTCATGAATATGCAGTACTCCACATGACAAGTAACTGACCTTTATGATCCTAAAGAGTTCATCTTTCACCTGGAAACGACAGATTACACATGTATTTATCACTCAGACTGTCACATGTCACATTGAATATCTAAATACTACACTCCCTTGTGTCACATTTTGTCAAGACACTCAGCTAAATCTTGACTGAGCTCCTGCAGCTACATACCTTCTGCTCTGCAAAGCATCCAGTCAGCAAAACAAAGAGGCCCTGCCACACACCAACAGAAAGAATAATGAGTAAGTAGAAGGTGCACTGTCACTGGCTTCGTCATTAGCACAGATTTAATTCTGGCTTTACTGTTTCTATTTGACTACTTTTCTGTAGGACTATCAGTGTATTGTTTTTCAGGAACAAATGGGACAGTTTTTTAAGCAGTTTCACCAAAAAGTAATTTATTATTCATTTTTATTTGCCTTGTCTTATGTTTTTCAAAGAACTTCAATTTTAAATCTGAGATTATAAAGAAGGAGTATTTGCAAGTTAATAGCCTGGGCAACATAAATGCAGTATAGTTTAGTTTGGCTGCATATTATGAAGTGTCAGTGCTACAATTCTAGTTCAGAACAGAGAGGTTGACCATTGTTCAACCAGTGATAGTTTACATTTAAAGCCATAGCCTGTTGACTAGTGAAGGACACTGGTCACCGACACCACGGCCTCTCAGGACTTTACTGAGAGACTTTGAGAAACTGATCCAATCATATGAACAAAAGCAAGGAAAACACAGCTGGGAACAACCATGAGGGCTCTTAAACCAGGTCTGCGTTGGCTTGGATTGGGTCATGTGACTATGGAGAGAGGGCTGGATGGGTGTAGAGAACTTGCTGCTGGTTGAATACAGGGCCTAAGAATTCCTGCCCCAGTCTAAGCACACAGACCCAGTTTTTGCTGTCCTCATCTTGAACCTGAACTAACAGCAGCTGCCCCAGACCTGTGCTCTTCATGGCCACAGTTCACTCTAGGCTCATGGTAGCTGGATAACTAAATTTAACATCCAGTTGGGTTTCATTTTTCCATTTTTATTTATTGCTACCATTTTTTTTTAAATGGAAGACGAGAAGATGGCTTGTTTACTCTTTTTTAAAATTGGACCATAAGGTATTATGTTACTTTTTGCTGCAAAATGCATGCTGATTAAACAGTATGTGGGAACTGAATTACATGATTACCTGGAAGGAATTCACGATGGTGAAGGTGTAGTTAAATACCGGATAAGCAGGATGTGCTGGATTGAAAATGACCAGGCAGAAGCCAATGGACCATGTAACTCCAAAGACTGGTGTGAGAACAATGATTACTTTGATGATATTTCTGGCCGTCTCCTTTTCATCAGCTTTGCTGCTGTCATTGCTTGAAGACTTCAGCAGGGTGACAATTACAACTCCCATGGAGAAGATATTTGTCAAGAGGATGGTTCCAATTGGAAGGAGAAAGGAATGTAACGATCCTACCAGGAGCCTCTCGTACACCAGCCAGCAAAGCTTTGGACTATAGTAGGGTTGGTTAGTGTACTTGTAGTAAACGTAACTGGAGCCCACGATGACAATTGGGACCATGTAACCCACAATGCTGGAGAAGAACATAAAGACTTTTTTCCTTAAGGGGTTGAAGACAAAGATAAGCTGGTGGACAAGCATGACACTCAAGCAGAGCATCCAGCTGAACTTGATCAAGAAGAAGAGGTGTTTGCATATGGTGAGGGTGAGGCACATGCTCTCGGAAAGAATCTCAGGTTGGGAGGAAGCCAAGAAGCTAATGTCGGCAAGCAAAAGAAATAAGGCGATGTTAACCATGGCTGTGTGACGGTAATGGGACAGTTTGGTCTTGATCACAGCAGACCACACAAGAAACTCAATGAGGAGGAAGAGTACCAAAGAGCATATAGAGACTGCCAAGCCAATGTAAGTAATAACATCCAGTGCGGGGTTTGAAACATCGCCCCGGGCCATCAGCACAGAAAAAGAGGTCAGGTGGTTGCACTCGCAGACTGTGGCATTATCACTGCCTTTTTTCACAGTGCATCCTTCATCGGACCAGTCTTTCTTTTTTGTGTCCCAGAAAACGCAGTATGGTACTTGGTCCTCCTTCACAGTACTGGAGAACTGCATTTCAATGACAACAGATGAGCCATTGTTGTCTTCCAACGTGGTTGATACCAAGAGACTAGTTGATTCTGTGTTTTTAAAATTGTTCCTTAATTTGTCCATCAGATTTTTCACCGCAATAGTTTTCATGATCCCGCTGGACTTGTTCATGTTAACGGCAGCGTCGAAGACCTCCACTTTGCAGTCGGTGCTGACGCAGTATTTGAGATCTAGGTTGGGGGCGTAGTAATCGCTGTTGTTTCCTGAGGTGTTGACTCCGATGTTCTTCACCAGCCCCTCCAATGATTCAAGGTAACTGGCTGACATACTATGTAAAATTGATGTGTTGACAGGGTTCCAGGTCTTGTTTAACATGTTGCTTGCTGCAGTGACAAAAGACTGAAACAGAAAATGAAGAGGTGTAATCACAGAAATGCTCTGGAATTATCTGCATTTCCCATCTCCCTTATGTACCAAAGCTTATAGATGTGGTTTGTAGCCTGTGTTTGCTGGGTTAGCCGTGCTAAGCCGACTTCTTTAAGCAGAGGTGGGACCAAGTCATTGTTTTGCAAGTCACAAGTAAGTCTCTTTGTCCTAAAGTCTCAAGTCAAGTCCAAAGTCAAGGCTCACAGGTCCAAGTCAAGTCCAAAGTCCTGTACTTCAAGGTTTCAAGTCCTTTTTCAGTCTCACTTGTATTATGTCAAAATCAAACAATGTAAGCTTTTAAATCTGAATTTATTCAACAAAAAATGATAACGCAAGTACAACTGACAAGTGCTTATATTATATATTTAGTCAAAAAAGTATTGCCATAATTATTTTTTCTGTGCTTTTGTGATCAGTGATTTACAAAGTGCAAGCAATGGACTGCTTTTTGGCCTTTGGTTGTATAGCACTGTAGCGCTGAGCTTTACAGAGTGCATTTGAAGGCAGCGCCGTGCAAATAAAGTGTGGCTGAACTCTCAGCAATCTGTCAAACTATTTAAAAAAAAATGAATTGTTTCGTACACACTTCAAATAACATTTTACTAATCTTTGGGGGAGAAGCATCAAGTCTTATCATGTCAGAGGCGAAAGTCCAAGTGAAGTCTCGAGTCATTGGTGTTAAAGTCCAAGTCGAGTTACAAGTCTTGACATTTTCTCAAGTCAAGTCAGAAGTCTGTTTTGTGACTGGAGTCCAAGTCATGTGACTCAAGTCCACACCTCTGGCTTTAAAAGGAACCCTGACTATTTGCACTTTTTGGGCTTAATATGTTCTTATTGTCCTATTCTACTAAAATTCATTGTTAGTTTGCTGAAAACTCCCAAATACTTTAAAAATCGTATATGTTTACTACCTTTTCTGACTATGGAAGCCGCCATTTTTTAACTGTGCAATGCATTCTGGGACTTGGACGTCATTCGGCAGCAGCTGAGACGAACGTCAAGGTAAAATTACATTGTTTCGGGCAACGTTTTCAATTAGATAGTCTTCAACGGTGGAAACAATGCCGCACTGCGTTGCTTTTGGTTGCAATTTTCAATCGAAGGGCAACAAGAACAGGACATAAGTCTTCACTGCTTTCCAAGTGATCAAAAGAGGAGATATGAATGGGTTAAAGCCTGCAGACGAGTCCACTGAAGTCTACTGCTACCGGATTACTATAGGGGAATGAGATCGCGACTGCCGTTAGACGTCATTACCCAGAATGCATTGCAATGTCAATGGCGGCATACGATGGAAATTAATTTTTCAAAATTGATAAAAACTAAACAGTCTAAAGTATTTTTGAGAACACGTTTTTAGAGCTGAACCAAATGTTTATTACACAAGGTCAATTAGTCCTACAAGTCGGAGTTTCCTTTAAAAGAACAGTACATATGCAAATACAAAATATGAGTTAAAGATAGATCAACTATTCTCCCTTTTCTCATTTTTTACTACATGCTTAGACCGCGTCACTGTGGGTTCTCTCCGGGTTCTCCAGCTTCCTCCCAGCACCCAAAGACATGCATGTATAGGTCAATTGGCAACTCTAAAGTATCCCTAGTGGATGAATGTGAGAGTGAAAAGCTGCTGGGATAGGCTCCAGCCACCCGCGACGGTAGAAAATGAATGAATGAAAAAAGTGGTTATAGATGGATTTGGACAGGCAAGAATTAGTTTAACTGTAAGTAGTTTTGAGCAATACTAAACAGGTTATAGATGCATGAAGACGTTAACCAGTTCTAGAGGCATTCAGCCTGATTCAAATCAGGTTTGGATGGGCTTTAATTGGATCAACACAGTTTAACCAGTTTAAAATGGATTTAACCTGGTTAGAACTGGTTTTGGACAGGTTTAAAGTGGTTTAAACTAGTGAACCATGGTTTTGAACGGATTAAAACAGGTTAGAAACAGATTTTTTTGAGTGGTTAATATCAGACCCTAACCAGTTAGAGAGTTTAAAACTGGATTCACTTTTTTGAGTCGTTTTCAACAGGTTGCAGATGGGTTTGGATAGGTTTGAAATGGTTTAACTTAAACTGTAAGAAGTTTTGAGCTGCTCTAAAGAGTTATACATCTTTATAATGTAGTGATTGACAGGTGTGATTTGCTTTGCATTAGTTCATCGTGGAAATCACACAGCTGTAACATATTTATGAAACATCATTACTGCAGTATTACCAGTTTATTGACACACCAACCTCAGATAGTTCGAATGTAAAGTGCTACCTTATGCAATGCACTGATTAGAATTTTGTAAATAACAAAAATGACATTCATTCACCAGTAATTAAGACAGCAGTATTAACTCCTTACAGGTAGGATTTTCTCTCCCAGTAGAACATTTTTGGACGCTCTGGCCATCTTGTCCAGAACATCAACGGACGCCGTAACATCCGCCATACTGTCGCTTGACTCAGTATCGAAGGAAGTGCTGTTTTCAAGTTCGTCAAAGATGTCCAGGGCCACGTCTTCTGTAGCTCCCAGTCCCTGCAGGAAACTCTTGGGGAAAAAAAGCACACCTTCATGTAAATCAGACGAAGGAACACAGATTTTGGCAGATTTGGATTTTTGTGTTTTAATTGTTGAAGAAAGAAAAGCGTGTTGAAGAAAACAAATAAATGCTCACATCGGCTGCATTTGAAATTTTGTACAACTCCTCACTGACGCAGTAGGTGAACACATCCTGCCAAACTGTGCCATCACAAGTGCGTGTCTTGTAGCCTATTCGGTCAGCTGGGCACGTGTTATTAACGGCAGTGTCTCCAGCGGGAGTCTTTGGCCAGAAATCTCCATTTATTATCTCCTCGTTGCAAAACTCTGCACCCTCTTGGGAAAACAGAATCATGGATAAGGCAACATTACTCACACATGAAATTATCAAGAAGAAAATGGTTAATTTCCTGATTTACGTACCATAGATGACTGGAATAGTCACAGTGGCAGACTTTCTTTGTTGTATGTCATTTTCAAAAATAACACTTACAGTCTGGGCCAGATCTGTTTGCTCACAACTGATGGGTGCAGTAAAGGTGTAGATCAGGTTGGTTGCTGAAGCTGAAACACAAATAAAAAGTGTTCTGAGTAGATCATATCAGGTGTTTACTGCTTTTAAAGATCTAATTTAATGCCATGTTTTTCACCAAGCGGTTTGGCACGGTTGAGTTTGGTAGTGGTGTTTTTGCAAGAAGGAATGTCAAATGATGCTCACAAATAATTGGAATAAATCTACTTTTAGTTGTTGTTGTTGGCACATTTCCGAAAAATACTATTGTTGAGGGTGCACAGTTGTGGCTCAGTTTATTAATGGTCGTCTGAGGATTGGCGTTCAGTGTCCCGGATTTGATTGGATTTTTTAAGTAACTGGTTTTTGTCTTTATGCATGTAAACACCTTATCCTGATTTCAGAAACCAGGATAAGGTTTAGAGAAACCTGAATACACTTCCGGAGAACCAGGATACTGAGGCATGTATCCCGAGTTTCTGCTGGTGAACTGCACATGTGTGAACTCAAACAGACACAGAGTAAGTGGTGACTTTCATACAGCCCCATTAACCTGCTTTCAAAACTGTTTTCAGACTGTTTCTAACCAAGTGATAAGTCACAAATACTCAGTTTGTCCAACATTATGGCCACTGTCATGTTTAATCCTGCTGGTTATTGTGCTGAGGTCTCTCTATCGCTTCACTGCAGCTGCTAAAGGATGCCATATTCTTCAAAATGTTTTTACCTCTAAACCTCTTAATGTGCTCCAGTTTATTTGACTGTCCCTCTGTTGTTGTAAATTTAGCAAATGGCAAAATCTTTTTTTGTCCAAATATGTCCCTGTCTGTAAACAATAAGTTGATTAAACATCAAATGCAACACAACTGTCTGTGTGCACACTGCCAAATCAAAGAATTTATGCTTCTAGTGACTAAATATGTTTTACAATATAATACAATATTTTTATTTCCAGCTGTCACTGGTTGTGATATTTCGATTTGCCTTTTTATTTTTGTGTTGTTGTGATCCGTCTGGGCCACCGTAGTTAACCAATCAGAACCGTGGCATACAGAAATAAACCATGCCATGCTGCTTGGTTGAAAAGAGGAGAGTGTCTCACATGTTGGGAGCACAGGATTAGAACTGCCTCTGTAACTCCATGTAACACTGTAAATGTTGTTGGTGTTCTGGATGGTGGCAGTAACAGCCACATTGATGACCGCAGAGGGCAACTTATCAGAACAGTCCCCAGTCAGAGGGTTGATAGACAGGATAATGGTGTCAGGCAGGCGTGCCACATGCAGCTGGGCTCTGGTAGTGTGCCTCACTGAGCCTTTGGTGAACCCACACTCATACGTCCCTATGGGAAACACATATTCCACACATTAACAATGGGCTGAATCAACATCTTTACAAATGTCTTTCAGTAGAATTTGTCTTGTGCATGGGAAATCTATTATGGCCTTCATTCAGGATTATAGAATAGAAATGTGTGTCTACCTCCAGCTTTATAGTAAACACTTGTCTATAATGGACATTACACATGGTGAGGGTTTGCATACTTTAAATATAAATAAATCTCTTTGCTCCATTTTTCTTTGTGCGGACTATGCACTTAGCTTTCGTTTAGTACCTCCAAACCTGCAATAAATCTGGCCCCAAGTTTTAATCAATAAAATGTAAAAATGACTTTAACTGAATTCATACTGTTTTCCCCATCTGTTGACTTGCCTGCCCAGGCGCTAGTCACTTTCATCAATGTCACTGCCACACATGACAAGTACTGTGTGGTTTTGCAGGCGTGGTCCAGCACCACCACACTGCCGTTGCTCAGGGAAAAGCGCTCATTTGTCGTGCTCATGTTCCATCCAGCCAAGTCTGTCGCCTCTTCAAATGTGCACTTGAGGACTGGATCAGCCATGTAGCACACTTTGCTCTCCGGAGCTTCAATGTACACCATTCCTACTCAAACAAGACACAATCGTCACTGAATGCTTTAGCAACTACAGAGAGAGAGAGAGAAAAGTGGTCTCAGTCTGGACCAAACTGAACCAATTTTAACAAATGAAGAAGAGGAAACAGAGCAAAGTAAAAAACTAAAAAAAAACGTGACTGACCTGTGGTGTCCACACGTAAATACGCAGACAGAGTAATCTGCAGAGTGTCCAGTATGGATTGAAGTCTGAAGGTTGGGAATTTGACACTGAACCCAACTTCAAAGTCAGCGAGAGTTCCCCCCAACCTGTAAGAACCAAAAACATCGATTTACTTTGGGATTTGCCCTACAGCGCAAGCACCCTACTATTTTTCCCTGTATTTCTTTCATAAAGGTATGTGGCTGTTTTTTAAAGTTTAGCTGAAATCACAAGAAGAACCTTATGTAGCCGGGAAATCTGTCCCACACACTGTCGTTTTTGCATAAAAATGCTTCCCTGTGCAAATATATGTGATGATTCAAAACAAGCTTACCAGGAGTCTTTTGCTACTTAAGTGTGTGCTGTACAACAACTTGGACACAAAACAAGTTGTGTTGGTATGCCCTGTTTTAAGTAGCAGGAAGAAGTGCAATCTCAGAGTAGTAAGGAACTCACTCCACCAGAACATAATCTCTTCATAGTCACATGACTTTACTCTCCTCTAATGTGGTAGCTTCCATTTGTTTACCGTTGCTGGCGAATCCAGTATCCAGTAAACCCTGAGTTGGTTCGACCTGCTGCAAACAGGGCCTGTGTCTCATTTAAACCAAAACCTACAGCCCTTCAAAATTCAACTCTCTTTGTTGCAATATTTTGCTTTCCTAAATAAATGTAAATGTATTTCATATTCCCTTCCCCTAAACTTAACCATAAATACTATAAATACCTTATAATTCTCATATTAAAGTTACTTCTTGTATTCCTTTCAGTAAGGTCTGACACACAAATCAGCTACAATAAGCATCTGATGTATATATGTGAAAATATTTGAAAAACTTTGTACAATAGGTAAAATTTGTTTTCAGTTGTAGGAGCAATCTCCTAACCTTGTGCTGCAGCTGGATTCTCGCGAGATTTGGGAGTTTCCAAAACTCTTGTAAATCAGCACAAACAGGAAGAGGCGGGTTTTTAATTTGAAGAAAGTAACAAGCGCTCTTTTCTCCTCTTTGTTTTCAACATGGCTGCTCCAAAAGACGTTAGCACTGATGGTCCTATCGAAAAGTTTTATCAGCAGTAGAGAGTATTTCTTCTTTGAAAGAAGCGCAAAGAGTGGCACGTCATATCGTTGCTGTGATTGGTTAAAGAAACCTCATTCTAAGCGGATACTAGTCGGTGCTTCATCCAATCAACACCAAGTTTTTGACAGAAGGCGCCTCCCTTTTGCAAACGCTTTCAACGGGAGCCTTCCCTGATGGTACTGCGAAATAGACTATGTTCTGTGGAGCATTTCTATTTGGCAGAGTCGGGTTATCAATCTCCACAATTATCCTACATTTCTGACAATGACAGATATTTATCGCAGGCAAACCTTATTTGCACAACAATGTAATGGCGGCATTAGCAGCAATCATTTTTCACAGGTATTTCATTGTGTCGGTGAAGCCCCAAAACGTACATTGTCACAGATAATACTCAGTTCATCCTCCACTACGATAGTTCTGATAAATAACCTCTAATGTTATATACAACAGTAGTAAAACAATGACAGTACCTCTGGCCGGTTACGTTAAGGGACTGGAAACCATTCAGTCCGCCAAAGGCTGTTACCAGCTTTAAACACAAGAGGCACAATGTGACATTAGTGGAGACAATCAAATCAAATGAAGCTGCATTTTTTTATATTACCGTATCTGTTTTGATCGTGTCCCACAAGCCTGTTGACAGGGTGACTGAGCCGTTGACGTAAACTGTTCAGTGCAAACATTTTGATGACATAAAATTAGTCTTATCAAATTCAAATCTGTATCAGAGAAGTGATTAAACCTGCCATTAAAAAAGAGGTATTATGTAATGCTGAAGGCTGTGAGCATCTCCATCCTGGCATTTACCTGAGACTTTTTTGATGCAGAGGGGCGTGATGTTGGACACATTCTTGGTACAAGGGAGTTCACGGCAGCAGTTAAAGTTGTAACACACTTCGTTGCTCCATATGTATCCTGCTGAACAGTTGCAGGTGGTGTCACTTCCTATAATGAGACATTCTGAAAAAGAGAAACAAATGATCTGCTTCAGCGCTTCGGTTCAGACGTGTTCTGCCGTGGATGTTAGTTTAGGGTCTGCTGCAAATTTTAGTTGTTCGAAAACTGTCACAAGTCTCAACAACAAAACACAAAAACAAATTGCAAAACAAACTCTATAACGTCCGAAAGTCAAAAGATGGGGAGGGTAGCACCTTAGAGCTTATTTGTGATTGGACAAAATAGAACCACTTTTTTTTAAAGGAAACAGGAAGTAGCTTTGTAGTGGAATCACAAACAAGAATTGAACCCAGGCTGTTACAAAGTAATTCTGCACCCTGTATTCTCTAAAATACCAACAGCTTTGGCACAGGAAGTAGTTCTGTCCAATCAGAATCAAGTACTAGAGTCATACCTTTTCCATATTCAGATTAAGTTTTTGTTCAGATTTTGTTCAGATTTTTTATTGTTTCAGAATTAGTTTTAGCATTTCTATGAATATACAAATGTATTTATTCATTTTGGCATTATGTTTTTGTGGTTTTTTTTTTATTTAATTTTTCCTGCCTTTTCCCATTATTTTTTTATATTTCAATTTGTTGTCAACTGTTTTGTTTTTGTACTTTGTAGTTGTGCTCTGTAAATTCCTATTGTAACTTCGGTGCCACATAAAGGAAAGTGCAATATTTGGCATAAGATTTATTTATGCACAAAAGGTAAAAATATGTTTGAAAATAAGACCTGCTACGGTTTCACTTTGTAAGAACATCACACTGTGGGTAACTCCAGTGGTGTCCAACACGTTCAGACTTGTGGTGCTGTTCAGAATGGACAGGATTGTTGCAGCCTCCAGCGTCACGTTACTCTCCACCATTAGTTCAGCAATGTAAGTGTCCTCTGCAAAAACAAGCAGCGTAGTAGCACACACAGGATAACAGAACTCAGGTATGAATATAAGAAACACTGGACCTAACATAAAAATACTCCATTACTCAATTTAAAAGGGATTATATGTTGAATCAAAAACAGCTGGCTCAAAAATGCTGTCTGTGGAGTCTTGTTATTTAAGTTTGTGCCACTAGATGGAGTCATGAGCTGCTGACTCTCAGTAACCTATGAGAACAATTTGACGACTTGACTGCACAGTACTTCATTTGCTGGAGGTTGTTGCTACATACAATCCCTTTAAAATTGAAGCACGATCCTTATAAATAAATAAATACATAATATTTATCATTTATAAATAAATGATCAATGTAATTAAAGGGAAAAGTGACTCACGTGTATAAACCTGTTGTGAGAGGAGCAATAAACGCATTAGTACATTGTTAAAACAAATGTAACTCAAGTAATACCAAAAGCATTTTTGTTTTATTTATGTTGTGTTGACTTATCAATTCAATATATAAACATTTAAATTAAAGATCCAAAAGAATGATTACCTGTGGGAAGATGAATACAGCGCCAATAAGAAATATGAATCCCCTGGACTTCATAGTTACTGTTAGGGACAAACAGAGGTATTAAATGCACTGATTGAGAAAACAACTGAAAAGCTCAATGTGTGTGATAATCTATATGTGTCTTTGTTGATCAGGTTGATGTTGAATGAATATATATGAACACATGAGACAGTAGCACAACTTTTAATTAAAGGTGGTGTGTGTAGTTTTTGGTGCAGATTACAACTGTACCCCTCGCATTCCTTCTTTCTAGAACCAGTAAACACCTATGGTAGCCCTGCTGGGACATGCTTTTGTCACGCGATTTGATTTTAATTCATATTCATATTATCATTAATTCATTTCTAGCCACCTAAGACTTCATACAAGATTTTCATGTGCAACACAGAAACATGGATGTTCTTCTCCTCGAGCAGTGCTCAGTTTGTCTGCTCTGGGTACAGTAGAACCAATATAGGCAAATGCAAAGAGTGTTATTTTGAGTTGATTTTATACTGAAAACATACTTTTGACTTGGGGCATTACAAATTTTTTGGTCTCCTTTAATTACATTCAAAGTTAGAAGGGAATTTACCTTTAGCTAAAGCAGTGGTGTCAAACTCAAAGTGGTCTCGGGCAGTGATACTTCTTTACACTTCTTTATACATTTGTGAACAAGTTTTACTCAGATCTGCACAGGTTTAGTTGGATTTGAACAGATTTTAATTGGATTGAAACAAGTTTAAGTTGGATTTGAACAGGATTTGGGTGGATTGGAACAGATTTAAGATGATCTGAATAGATTTTAGTTGGATTTGAAAAGGTTTTAGTTGGATTTGAACAGGATTTAGTTGGATTTCAACAGGTCATAGTAGGTAGTGGGGTTATCTTTGTAGCAAAATCAAAACCATCTAAAACCTGTTCAAATCCAAATAAAACCTGTTCAAACCTAGTGCCAAAAATGTAAACTACTAAATGTATTGAAGGGCCACATGAAACATTGCAAAGGGCTGCATTCGGCCCCCGGGCTTTGAGTTGACACAAGATGAGTGACTATAACCTAAACCTATGGAAGCATAGGCAAGACTATGGATGGTCAATACTGTCACACTGTGTTGACTCTTCGTTCACTCAGCCTGAAAATGTTGTTGTGTGAACAAGAGGCATACATTTTATGAAAATGAAAAGAAAAATGTGCGTTTGTAAAATTATCCATGTACGTGTAGCCATGTCAGAAAGTCTCCGCCCCCTCGTATGACCCCCTCATAGGTTGTGGCAAAGGTGCATTACACACGCCACATCTCAAACTAATCCTTTTCAAAGCATGTGAAGAACTATGGTAGCCCTGTAGGGACATTTATTTGCCCTGTATTTACACAATTGGGCACATAGAAAACAGTAAAATCTACATAGGGCTGGGTAAGTACTGGGCAGCCTGTAAAAAAAAGCTCTGGCTTATGCAAATGGTAAAACAAATCAACTTTAAGCTGAGGTTGTGACTTCTGAAGATGTTCCATGCTCAGAATGATTTCCATTATTTTAAAAGAGATTAGTTTAAGGCCATTTAAATACCAACATAGAATTTTAGAACAACCACAATGTTACGTGACCAGAGGGGAATTCTTTGAAGTTAGTAAAATCAGCTGGTCTTCTTCGGTACGCTGTGATTCTGTTCCATCAAACATGTTCATTGTGAGTCAGACTCAATCACAAACTTTAGCTGAGCCTGGTTTAAAGCAGGTTTAAGGTCAGACTCATCCCAAACATTTGTTGATGGGAAGCTAATTAAAGTGGCACCATCCAATTTTCTTTTTGCTGTCCCTGTCTCAGATTCCACTCAGACCCCATGCGGCCTCGGGACTTCTCCTGCTTCTCTTCTATTCAAAAAGTAAAAGCGGACCAATTTTTCCTACTCAAAATACTCATTACATTGCACCAAAATGAAGTTTAAAGCTTACTGTAAACGTTCAGCTCCAACGTCAGCGTCAGAATGACAGAATGACTTCAGTCACTTTTTGTGGCGTTTTCCTTTGAAAAAAGCAATTTTCAGTGCTGAATATACACTTTCTCTGTTTAATAGCCATTACTTCCTTATTGACAAACAGTATGGACCAATAGAAGCAAGGTGTGATTTACCAAACCTTCTGTTCAAGACTGTCCTCTGATAAAACCTACATCTTAAAGTCTTGGTTTTTTCCCCACAGATGATTCCTCCTACAACATGCTATGAGCTGATTAAACAGTCCCTTTTTTCATATGCATTAAAAAAAAAAATCAGTTCAGTGTAAAAATATGAGTTTTGTCTAATGAACAAAGAGTAACTAGTTCTCTAAATGTTGGAAAGACTATTAAAAGTTGTTGTTGGGAAACCTTTTGATTTGCTCTCATTTGATCTAATATTCTCTATATTAATTAACTTTACTAACCACAAAGAATAGAAATTAAATATCTTCATTTGAGGCACCACAATAGTTCAGGGCATATCACATAAATGGAGGGACTTGGGTTTGATTCCCGACTCGGGTCTTTTTCCTCTAGGTCATTAAATCGCTCTCCATTTTCTGTCTTGCAACTGTCTCAAACAAGCTTTAAGAAGTACAGAAGTAAGGTCTGTTGACAACATTTAAGACTGTCATAATAAATTCTTCAATGTCCCTTCAGTCCTGTCAAGATGAGGCCAAACACATTCCGCTTTAGCGACTCTTCAGGTAGATTTGTTGGTGGCGGCGTCAACGTTTGGCGTCATTTGTCTGCTGTAGCACGCCTTGACTGGTGCTAGACCTGTCTTTATGCAAACACTTGAGAATACAGGCTATAAACCACACTTTTCTAAATGACTTTCATGTAACACACTTCTATTTGTTGCCAGTTTTTACAACATTTATAACGGCTACAAGAAACCACCATCTCATTGTGGAATG
Source organism: Rhyacichthys aspro (assembly GCA_036850595.1). Classification (NCBI taxonomy): domain Eukaryota; kingdom Metazoa; phylum Chordata; class Actinopteri; order Gobiiformes; family Rhyacichthyidae; genus Rhyacichthys; species Rhyacichthys aspro. Next base: position 16,618,366 of record CM072170.1, on the reverse strand, counting down.
ATTCTATGAGCCAAACAAAAGGACAAGACCAACGTGTGTCATCAATTCCAGTCATGAGTTTAAATACTGTTTTCTTATCTTCACCAGCACCATTCTGGATTTCCGCCAGTGGTGTTTATGCTTTTTGTGTTGTCTTTCCACTGAGTGTAATCTTTAGCTAGATCAGGTTTGCATCACTTTGCATGTGGACGTGTAATACAAACACAATGAGCTGGTGGTTTTGTCCTGCTTTTGTAACAGTGCACTATTCACTGCTGCCAACATCACCAGTGGTTTAAACACACCGTGCCCACTTCATTTTCGTGTGTGGACACAACAGACTGTTATTCTATGCCATGCCCTGACGCCCGTCCAGCAGAACTCCACCAGTAAACAAAGGCAGGATAGTTTTTGAAATGTGATAAATGTTGTAAAATTACTAGAACCACAATCAAGAAGAAATCTTGGAAAAGTGAGACTAACATAGGGCTAGTCCTGAGCAGAGAGCAAAAAGCAGGACAGAAATGGCTGGACAACTAAATCTGTTAAAATATGCTGTAATAGGCTGCTGTGGAATGGCCCAGGTTTTGAAATAGAAAATCAAAATAACAAAGTAATACACAAATTGGTTAAGTTGAGAAAATATGGTGGAATTATAAGGTTCTATCTGACATTTTTGTCTAAACTGAGTTAAAGAATTATTACCCTAAATAAGGTATTTTGTATTTCAATTGTGTTTAAACAATTGTGTGTCATTGTTGTTAGTTAAACCATATCATTTCAAGAGCCTGATAAATAACAGATGTACTGATTACATTGAAAAAAAAAAAAAGATTGTAATACCAGCTTTATTGCAACCTGCTTTTCATTTAAATTAGCCATGCAAAAACTACAAATATTATATGTTATACTTGTTTTCTCTGTGAAATAAAAGCTATATAGTCACAAAGCATGAAAAGCATTTACCTTTATGAACAACCCGCCAGAAAACGCAGACGCACGGACCATAAAGGATCAAAAACGTATCCGGCTATAGTCTCGATGAACTGGTGAGTGGTCAGTGCGGGCTCATCTGTCTAAAACTTGGTGTGCGTGTGTGTGTCTGACTTTTGCAATGGGAAATCTATTTGCATTATTGGCATTACTCCATGCCCCCAGAGCTTCTGAGCATAAGCACAAAGCCTTTCAACTTTCCATGGACATTTGTTTACCAAATCCTGCATCTCCTTCAGGAGGTCACAGCTGCCATCCCAATAAAGCACGCAGTTTTTTTCTGCTTTATTCAGATACTCTCTAGCTATTCACAGACTTAGAGGGAGTCTCATTTGTTAAATAATTTTAAGCCAGGCAAACATTACATCAAACACAAAAGTACTTTATAGGTTATCCAGACAGCAGAACATTTGACTGAACATTAAGCTTTGTCACCAGAGAAGGTTCATTAGTGTCTCACTCTCTGTGAGACACTAATGAACCTTCTCAGGAGTGGCCAGCCTACCAAAATGACATCAAGAGCGCAGCAGTGACTGATCCAAGAGATCACGAAAGAACCCACAACAACATCTAAAGAACTGCAGGCGTCACTTGTCTCAATTAAGGTCAGTGTTCATGACTCAACCTTTAGAATGAGACTGGACATCCATAGCAAAAATGGCATCTATGACAGAGTTGCAAAAGAAGTACCAAAAAGAACATACACATCATAACAGGAGTCAGATATGGTGAAGGTATTGAGATGGTCCAGGGCTGTTTTGATTCTTTAGGACTTGCTGTGATTGATGGAACCATGAATTCTGCTCAACCAAAAAATCCTGAAAATCCACCCATCAGTTTGTGGCCTCAAGACAAAGCAAACTGGGGTTTTGCAGCAGGACAATGATCCAAAACACACCAGTAGGTCCACCTCTGAATGACTTCAAAAAACAAAAAAAAAGACACTTTTGGAGTGGCCAAGTCCAAGTTCAGGCTTGCTCGAAAGTCCTCCAATGTGACTGAATTAATACAATTCCACAAAAAAGTGGGCCAAAATTCCTCCACAGTGATGTGTAAGACTCATTTTCTGTTATCTCAAACACTTGGTTGCAGTTATTGCTGCTGAGAGTGGCACAACCAGGGTTGGGGGGGCAATTACTTACTTTACGTTACTTTTTCACATGAGGCTAGGAAGGTTCAGATAGCTTTTCCCCCTTAATAAATAAAATCCTTTAAATGCTTTTAAAAAACTGCATTTTGTGTTTACTTGAAATTTATTTGAAGATCTGAAAATTGTGACAAATGTGCAATAAAATAAGTAATCATAAATCTAATTTTCTTCCTCACAGTTGTGGCAGCAGGCTTGGCGTGATCTATAGGCCATTGGACCGGCCAAAGACAGAAGAAAATAGCAAGGGAGTTAATGTATATGATCAAAATGACATTCACTTCATGTTTATTATCTCATATCTGTAATAACAATGCTAGCCTACTGTTTAAATAAGCTACTTATTACATGTGTTCTATTGTTATATCTGTTGGCCAGTTGGTACAATAAGGGTTTCAAAATAAACCCAGTGTTTATGGTATATAATAGTTGAAAGTCTTGTGCTTGTAGAGTATATATTTCAGTATCATTTATTTGAAACATACGTCCACTGGACTAGATAATGTATTTCATGTATGTGTGTAAAATATTTAGCCTTGCTGATCAGATATAAACCTCACTGAAAAATGCACAAAGTGAGGCAGACAGAGCCTCTACTTGCGTCAAACAACTCTCTGTTCATACGAACTGGTCCACCTGAAAACACTGGCTCTGAGCCTGTGCTTTGAGTTGCATAGCTCATAAAAGAGAAGCAAGAAATTCACATAAAACCCTGGACAGCTTCTCAGCTTTTTGGTCCAGATGACTCTGATGCAAACTATTCTTAGATAATGAGGACTTTTATATCAGAGCCACAGGTTTCATTTTCAAGTAAAGGGAAGACCATGAGTTGTAAGAATTGTGTAATGTTAAGAGTTTAGCTTAATTTAAAGTGAGTCTACTGTGGGTCATATGTGTCCCACAGACACATTTATGCAGAGGACAAACTTTCAGCTCCTGCCATTGCTCCTGATATTTTTGGAGGGACTGGTTGGAAGGATTAGAAAAAAACAAACAAAAACAAAACAAACAAAAAAAACCCATACACATCACACACTATATTTTTTTTGTATTAATCAATTTGAATTGCTCACTTCCACCTTTATATGGACCGTCAGAAACAAAAGCCACTCGGCTGCAGCCTTTCTACCTCTAGTTTTGAAAAAGGCACACTAAAATAAATATGTGGGATTTCATGCTGTCTATCTGTCTGTAGAGCTTTTTATCAGTTTGATACAAAGACAGACATTGTTTCTTAGATAACTAATCTAATCCAAATATTGTTTCTCTAGAACGTATTGTGCTAAGAAATTTATTATATTATTATTAGATATTATAATACTACAAACACATATTTATTATTTTCTTTTGTACGTGATCCTGTGCAGCAGCTGGATTCAAACGAGATTTGTGAGTTTATAAAGTCAGTTTTAGGTCTGCAGACTATACTTTGACATGTGGTTACTGGCAGGATTTCCCTAGTAACCTTTGATCTTCATCTTAAGTACCTATGCTTTCTCTTCAAGCTCTCAGTCACAGTCAGCATCTGGAGATCTTCCTGAGATCCTGGAGTTTCTCTCAGTGAAACCTTCCAGACTTCAAACAGAAACAACAAACATCCTGCAGACATCCTGTAGACTTTTGCTCAGGGTATAGACACAGAAGAGGCTATATATACTGTACATAGTAAATAACAATATAAAATGTACTAAAGTGAGCACCAAAGATCTAAAAAAACAGATTTGTTTATTGTCGGCATAAAGTGCAATGCTTACCTGTTGCATTAAACAAAGTGAGATCAACACTGTAACATCCAATACTAAAAAAGAACCCTGTTTTTGAGGCAACAATGTACAACAAATAAATAATTACTACTAAGTTCTTATTGAGTGCTTTTGTGGAGGTTGGAGTGTGTCTCGTAACCAGAACCAGAACAATTCTTCAGTGAGTCAACAAGTGCATGGATGTATGTAAGCCTGCCATGCCTTATCTAACTGATTTGATTAGCAAAGTAAACCAAGATCAGGTGTTTTGCATCTACTTTTGTTATTTCGAAATGACTCACTGATCACTTTAAAATGTAAAAACAGTCAAGACAAAGGACTGGGGTTGATTATACATCAAGCCTTGGTAATGTACTTGATATGGGATTTTACTCACAAGGTCTCACTAGGATCTAAAAACAGGCACACTCACAGCTCTGTGTTGGTGGTGTGTTAGAAGTCTGTGTTTAACAGTGTCCGTCAAGCAAGTAATACATGTTCTCACACGGAGATTACTGTTTTGAAGGATTGGTTTAACGTTTTAATTTTAATTTGTTGCTCAGTTTTTCCAGGAGTAGGACATGCAGACTCCTCACAGAAAATCCATCGCTGGCCCGGGGATTGAACCCATGACCCTGACACAGAGGCCATTTTTATAGCTCCCTGTTAGTCCTTAAATCTAGGGTCGTTGTGGCTGGGTATTCTCCATAATCAAAGAGAATCATCCAAAGTGAGTGTGAAGCCTTTGTGTTTGACTTCCTGTTGATATACTCACAAAAAGATGAATAAAATCTGGTTTTGAAGCATTTTGATCCATTTGTAGCCCATTTATACACTATGGTTTTGGGGACTATTTAGCGTCCCCACAGACTTTTAAATTCTAAAAGGAACGAGTGATGAATCCCTCCATTTGATCAGTTTTAGAGCCATGATCAGATGTTGAATTTTTGTTAGCTCATGCTAGCGACTCAAACTACATTTCCCAGAATACTTTGCTTAAGACATTCCCAGAACACTCCCAAACGAACAGAATAGGCAGTAGGAAAAGGGTTATCAGTATCTTTTTTTTGTTTTTTCCTTGTCTTTTATTTTTGATGAAGGCCAAAAGTATATCACAAATCAAGATATATAAACTGTTAAGTAATATAATGAGAAGTGTCTTGGATGTGTACATTTTAGGGAATCTAGCATTGCCTCTTTGTATTTCAATAAGTGCTTGTGCTGTTCCTATTCTGCACTCAAATGTTTTTTGGTCTGCACAGCTTGTCAACATTGAGTCAATGGCGGCAATAAATCCTACTGGGCATGGGCAGGATCAGATCTTTTTACCAAGGTCAAGTTCACTGCCAATAACTGAGTATAACCTCCCAGCATGAGACTGCACCCACCACTCCTGAGCACAGCAAGTGAATATATACAGCACGCCTTTGTTATAATAGAACTTTTCTTTTTAGTTCTAATAATATTGAAAGTGCTAGTGACAAAAGTTCAGCTGACATAAAAATAAGTTTGCATATGTAATTACAGTACAAACCAAAAGTTGGTAAAACAAAACAAGGTAAAAGACAGTTCATTCTTAACAAAGTAACATCAATCTTAGTTGTCTATCCCCTGAGTGAAGCTATGGAAACTGCAAGAAAACAAAACAAAACAAAAAACAACTTGTACATTGTGCATTAAGTGTTGGAGACTGAAGAATTCCCTCCTGAGGAAATATTGTAACCCTCTGAAAAACAAAATGTCACAAGTCAATCTGAGTGATAATGCTCAATGAAGTGACTCTGTTAGCTATAGCACTATACCTCTGCCTCTCCTCCAGTTTCGTAAGAAGGCCAGTCCACCTGACGACGATGACGGCCCGCCACTTGTGCTCTAAAAGTCAATTCAAAGCCAAAACATGAACCACTAGAAAAGTAGACAGGGGAAAGCAAAATTGCACGATGAAGAAACTTGCTCTCACCCTTGTTGCTCCTGAACTTTGTGAGCGTGACCTTGACATTTCTTCCCGCACCTTTAATATGAAAAACACAACGTAGTCACTATGAAATGAAAGGCTTCAACAGAAATAAAGAACTAAGTGACATTTGCACCTCTGTGTTCGTGGATCTGTGTCACATTTTATGTTAAAATTATCACTGTAACCTGCTCTCATTAAATTTCCAATCCAGCTGCACAAAGCAAGTCAGTTGCACTTCTGTCATTGTCCATGTGCACAAACAAAGAGAGATTTTTTGGTCTGCGTCCAAGTGAAACCTGAGTCGTATTCATGTTTTTGTGAGCATTGAAGAGGTGACTGTCATAACATAACTATTAGATGTGCTGCTGCATGTGTTTAGCAGCATTAGCTAATATCTTATTGCTACTGTGCACTCAACAGATCATTTTTTTCTTTCACATAATTTGCATATTATGACCATCACTGATGATGTCCTACAAATGCAGTGAGTTTGTAATGATCCAGTCTGTAGCAGATTTATTGATAGCCAGTGAGCAGATCCCTCACAGTCACAGTGGAGCAGCATTTTTTTCTGATTGGTTCATGACACAATCTTATGTTTGAAGGTATTACGCCTAGACTGACTAACGAGGTAATCATTAGTAATATTAAATCATCCTTGCCTATTTTAAAGTGAAGATTTTAAAAACTCCACATATAGCAGAGATGTGTAGACGGACAAGCTTTTAATATCCGTACATGGCCGTTGATGCATTGAGCATGTGTGTCTCCATGGTAACAGCGACAACTGTGGCTGCCGTCAACTGGGTTTCATATGTTTGGTTCTATGACTAATATTGGTTCTTTTAGGACTCGTCCTCTGATCAGGTGAATGAATCACTTTTTATTTTCTTACTATCGCTGATATTCACAGATAGATGTTGCGCTGCCAAAGCAAAACAAACTCATTGTGCATGCTCCAGTTTTAACTGGCATTAAAACATTTCGATCCATTTTGTATCCGGAAAACTCATTTTGATTAGATTTTTTTGCTAAAAGCTCCTGTCTAGACAGAGATGGAGAAAATATCAGTTTATAAAATATATGTGTACGTGTAGCACAGGCCTTAGTTTGACATTAATCTGACTCTGAATGAGATTTAACTTCTAAATGACTGCTTTACTGAGATGGATTTATCTATATAATATGGTATTTTGATTTGATTTTAATAATGAATGCCTTGTTAGACAGTCTAGACATAATACCTTCAAACATAAGGATTGTATCATGAACCTCACAGAAAACAAATGCAACTCGGCTGTGACTGTGAGGGATCTGCTCACTTGCTGTCAATAAATCACAAACACATTGAAAAATGTGTGTTTATAAAAATATCCACGTATATGTTGTCAGGGCCTTATCAAAGTTTTAAATGTGAATTTGAATTTTGGCACAACTGAATTATATTTAATCTCAAGTTTAAATGGAAAACTAAACTTAATTTAAACTGGATTTAAATCTGGTGCAATGGAAATGAGACTTAAACTGGTTTGAAATATAAACCTCGTTGGTGCAACCAGGCCTAACGCCTTATTTACAAACCTTTAACAAATTTATGACTGCGGAACGGTAAGGACTGCCATTTACACCGGGTGCGGTGCGTGTGCTGTACGTGTCGGGAAATCTGCATCCGCGAGACCACAAAACCACAGGGATTCACCCTGAAGAGTTGAGTTCACGTGATAACATCCATGTAACGAGAGAGGTGCTGATAAAAACTCACCAGTATATCCCAGAGCTCCAGCTATTTCACTCCACGCCTTCTCTTTTCTGGTGTTGTCCTTATAAAAAGTATGTGAGATATCATATAAAACTGTGTGGTTTTGGACTTCCGTGATGAATCTCTCGTCGTCCATGGTCTCAAATAACCCCCAGGACCCTGTCACTGCACTTGTGACCCCCGTGTCAGAGGATATGACGTAATACAGCATATCAAGAGTTCGCGGAACTTGTTTTATTTTGAAATATACCGGATCCACCTCGCTGGCCCACCTCTGATTTCCTGTCTGGCTCGTGTAATTTCTTCAACTTCACGAAAATCCGCATGCCGCGTCCGAAAAAAATAGACTCCTTGCGGAGCTCTGGATCCGGACACGTAACGCACCGCAGTTGGTGTAAATGCTCGCACTGACTACAACGGTTTCTATTCCTTGCGGCGTCCGTACGGACACCGTTCTGTATCCGTTCCGCAGTCAGTGTAACTTAGGCGCAAGTGACTAAGCCAGGATTTGAAAATTTTAGTTAAGTACAATTTCAGCTGTATTCAAATAATTAAATGCATAATCTATGTCCTGTACTCACAAATCCAATTAACTAAGCGTAAGTACCTTTTTGTCCAGGAGCGTTCCAAAAAGCAGTACGAAGAAACCCTTCAGAACACAAAACAGTTAGCTTGGATGGTACAGCCACAGAAGACAGATTTAAAAAAATTAAAACAACATTAAAAGCCGTTCCTACCTGGAGTGAATTGAAGAATGCAAAGGAAACATGAATTCCAAAGTCCTTGCTCACCATCGTTCCCACTCCAAGACACCATGTTAATCCAAAAAAAGGTGTGAGGAAAGCCAAACACCGAATAATTACCACCAGAACATGTTTCTCCTCTGCCTGTGTTCCGCTCACTGCTGTCCTTCTTCGGATGATTTTGTAGATGACCACACACAAAATCAGGAAGTTTATCATCACTATGGTAAGTGCTGGGATAACGAAGGCCAGAAGAGCTCTGGATGGGTCCCAGTTGAGCCAGCAGACATTGTTCAACTGTGTGTAATGACCTCGTCCTTTAGTTGCAGCAATAGTGACAACTGCGATAATAATAGGTGCCCCGTAGCCAAGGGTATACCCAATGGCCAACATGGTTCCTTTTCTCATACCACTGTCGAAGACACTGATAGTACGGTAGAAGAGCAGCAGGCCTGAGACCAACATCCAAAAAAATAAAGCCAGGTAGAATAAATGGATGAAGAAAGTGGCTGCTGTGCATGAAGGATCGTGTTTTTTGTCTGAAATAGCTGCACCAATAATAAACCATATGTTGGCGATCAGGAGAGAAACAGCGATGTTAACAATAGTAACATGACGCATGTATGAAACTCTGGGTTTACGGACTTTTTTCCACACGATTGCTTCGATTATGAGGCATATGACCAAGGAAGCCATTGATATTGTAACTCCAGCATATGTGATTACGTCCAGGGCAAGCTGTTGTTCTTTTGAAAAGGTGGCATTCGGTGACATAAGAATGGAGAATGAAGTCAAATGGTTGCAACTGCAGATCACACTGTTGTTAATGCTTTTCACCAATTTACAGCCTTGGTCGTCCCATCCACCAGAGTGATTGTACAGGCTGAAGTTCCAGAAAACGCACTGAGGGCTGTACAGTGAGTTGTTTAGGAGGTCGAATGTGAAAGTTACATTGTCAGCTCCAATGGTGTTGATGTTGCCAACGTTAGCATCGTTGAATTTCACAAGTGCAACTCTGGCGTTGATGAGTAGGTGAGATGAATTCTGCTTGTCAATCGGTGGGAGCACATTATCCAATGAACTAAAGGTTACTACGGTAAGTTTGTTGTTTTGTGGCTTAGTCTGTGGTATTTCGATCTGTACTGAACCATTGTAATCCCCTGAAAACCCGCCTTTGAATGTAGTCTTGTTTAACAATATATGATCCGTCTCGATAGTAGTGCTGGTAGAGTTGCTGAGAAGTCTTTCTGTAAAAGTCTCGAGAGTGAACAAAAATCTGGAGCTTACAGCTTTAGGAATGGTCCTAGTGTGTCTTTTCCTTATATTGTAAGTTTTGCTGTTTAATATTTTCCATGAATTCTCTGCCTTATCTATTGTCAAAATACCCGAAGTATTTAGGATGTCCTAAAAGAGAAGGAGAGTAAATATTAGAACATAAGAAATCAAATGTACTGTCTCACCAGACTGGCAAGCCATCCCAGTTCTGAGTCTGGGATGCATCGTTTAGTTTCTGCAAACACAGCCTATGATCTGAAGCCTCATTGTTGTTAAAGAGTCAATCTTAGTCAATTAAAAACACAATGTCACAGTTAAGAGTGTTACATACTGTCATCGATGCATCAGATAGACGAGCGTCGGTGTCTGCGACATGTTCCATGATTTTGACAATAGCGTCAATAGTGGCAGGTGATTCAGTCACATTATCTTGTAATTTATTTGTGACGTCATTGAGCTCATTGAGTAACAATGGCACTTGGTTGGGGAGCAGACCCTGTCAAATAAAATAGAATAGAAGAATGAATATTTATTAAAACAAGAGTGTTAGCTCTTATTTCTAGCTGGGATTTCAAATAAAGACTTATGACTTTTCAGAGACAACTAAATCTACTGTCATCAGTCTGTGTGAAAAACACTGGGCACTGACCATTGACTGATCGAGCAGCTGCTGAATTGGTAAAAGCACACAGTTGTCTTCCACATCCCATTGGCCATCTGTACATGTGGCTATCATCAGTCCCTCTTTGCCTGCTTCACACGAAGCTTCAGCTCGATCCCCTTCATTTCCAACCCCATATGTACCATCATCCTCACAGTCAAACCCTGTGGAGGATTGAGCAGTTTTCTCAGTGCTTGTTTAAATGCAACAAAATATTGACAATATATACTAGACTTTATGCTTACCTGTTAAAGGTTTTTGTAAAAAGGCTAGCGTCATTATTTTATCATACGTGGTATAATTTGCCACCTCACAAGTGAACTCAAAGTTGCTTGGACAGCTTGTAATTGTTTCTGTATAGGTGACTTTACTTTGGGCTAAACATACAAAGCACATAGCACAATTAAAATAAGGTCAAACATGGCATGATGCAGTTAATACAGTGTGGAGTACAAACTGAAAAATAGTTTTCTATAACATGTAGCTTCAGTGTTTCCCACACATTGAAGAGACCTTGGTGGCTTGTCATAATGTAATCTGGCCCGTTAGTCTCAAAATGAAACGACTGTAACATTGAAACATTTCCTGCTGCAATGGCAAATTACGCTTATGTTTGTTGCATTGACCTGAGCCTGTAACATGAGTTACTGTTCTGTGAACAGCTGCTGCTGAGAGAATACGCACTGCAGTGAGAAAGTTATTAGTTACAAGAGTTTTTTGGCTGCCCGCAACCAAGGGACACTTATACTGTTGTTCACCAGTGAAAGTGAAATCTTTTGCTTCTCTGCAGCTGGTTGAGCAATTGAGCAATGCCCAGGTTTTAGCAAAACATTAGCAAAGTGGCAGCAGCCCACAGCTTTTATCTATTTACATCTACAGATAAAGCCACAAGTGTGATGTAAGTCTTGTTTATAAGGAGCAGTTTCTACAGTAATCTACAACCTAGTTACAAAAAGTTGGGACATTGTGTAAAAAAAAAAAAAGAAAGAAAGCTATGTTTTATTTACAATAGAATATCAGGTGTGAATTTTTTCATGAAAAATACCTTTGAATATTCTTTTTGACTTTTTGAATTAGTTGGTTTAATTTAAGGTTTAATAATCAATTTTATAGTCTCTCAGAAGTAAAGATGGGCATGGATTCACCAGTCTTCAAAAAATGCATCTAAAATAATATTTTCAAAATCTACATAAAATTGCAAAAACTCAATATCACACCATCTCTGTGAAAAGGACAAGGGTCAAAGGTCAGTGTTGGATGCTGCTGATCTTCAGGCTCAAGCATCACTGTGTTAAAAACAGGCCTGATTCTGTTCTGAAATCACTGCATGGATCAGAAACACTTCCAGAAGTCACGGTCTGTGACACAGATCAGAGACATCCACAAATGAATATGATTAAAGCTGCCTCAAGGAGAAGAGGAGATATATGAACACCATCCAGAAATGCTGACGTCTTCTCTGGGCTTATTCTACACAGTGTCCAAACTTTTTCAGATTTGGCTTTGTAAAAAAGCACAGCTACACAATGGTTTAAAGTTGTCAAAATTACTCGCATCTAATTGAGTCTATGAGACTTTCTTTTATTAACACACACACCACCGCCACCTCAGACATACTGCAAGTCTGTAGGAAACACTGTAGCTTTGTGATTACCTGTTGAGTTAACGCCTTTAAACTGGACCTTGTAGGGTCTCTGAACAGAGCACTCCACAGTTACAGTGTTTCCTGTAACACAGCTAAATGCTTTTGAGTCCGGAATCACTTTTATCTGTGGCGGCTCTTTAAATGTTATTACTTCTATGGATCGCTGACGGAAAACTCTGAGGCCGTCTCTCAGTTTACACTCATAAAATCCTGAAATGACATTGAAAACAAATGTATGGATCTATTTCAACACAGAAAATCATGTGTTTACATTCTGCATTTAATTATTAGTTATAATTTGGTTATGTTCAGTATTCATATCATGAATTAACAAACCTATCAAAAATACCATTCCATAATGTTATATTATTCTGTGTGCTAGCCACTGATTCTTCACATGTCAGATCATATTGTAGTGTGACTAGGCATGGGATAGTACAGTAGTATTCGGGGCATTCTGTTGCTTGATCGGAAACATTGCTAGAACCTGGAGAGGGTTGATAAAATGGCTATAGCTAGAAAACAAATGTCTGTGAGATCCTTGTTAGTAAACTCTGCCTGTCACGTGGGAGACTGGGCTGGATTCTCCGACAAAGAGTTTGACCAAGTTTTGACCTCTTCAAAGACACACACAGAAGGTCCCCATTTGAAACCAGTGTAGAATGTGACCTTCAGGGACATGGACTTCTTGGATTTACTAAATTGTATCTTTCCCTTTTGAATCCTGACTTAAACCAAACAGAAAAAAGCCTCCATCTAAATAGTCTGGCCCAGTGTTCTCCCAAACCCAAAATCTTTCCACCATCTATTATGCAATTTGATTGAATAATCACATCAACAGTTTAAATTTTTTGTAAATGTATAAGAATGGTTTATCAAGTGGTTTTCCTTGAGTATGATGACGTCCTAAATCTGCGGTATACTTTAAACTTATCCCATGCCTTTGTGTGACTATATGAAAACACAATTTCTTACCTGTATCTGTGCGAAAAAATCTTTTTATAGTCAGCACTGACGTTCCATTGTTGTTGACTATGACATGGTCTGAATCCCCCAAGATTCTAACACCATCATAGCTCCACTCTGCGGTCCAGCTAAGATTGAAGTCCGGGGGTGCTGGGCCACATTCCACGACACCACTTTGCCCAAATAATACTTCACTTTTTAACTCCAACGGAGTTGTGCCTGAACAATTGTCCAGTTAAAACTTTTCATCAATGAAACAACATACTTAATTTGTCTGATTTTCATGTTAACTAAGTGCCCTACCGTCAGTTATGATTGGGTATATTTTTCCAAGCTGGTTAATGGCATCTATTTTTATTTCTGTAAATGTTGTGTCTGGAATTGAAGATGCACTGATAACACTGTCAGCGATTGTACTTCCTGGTCTGTAACAGAAAATAATGGCAATAAGAAATTGGCAATTAAACCAAACCAACACCAGACATACAGTACTTATCAACCTGCAGAACAATAATTTGATATTTGACCTCCCTTTAAGGTGGTATTTAACTACACAGATTTAATTGAGGTTTTTGTCAAGCCAAAAAAAGTATGTTGTAAATTTGCTAACATTTAATCAAACAAATTGTACTTACCTAAAATTTAAACTTGACACTGTACATCCAGGGATTTTTGCAATACAGCTGTCTAAAATCTGTTGAAAAACATTAAAAGTATGTTCATTATTTGCCCAAAACCTGCACAGAGAAATATATGCGACTTACTGAGTTGTAGGTGTCTTGGTACATTTTACTTCTTTTATCATTGAATGCATTTTCATATTGAACATCCATGGTTATTTTCAGATTTTTTTCTGCAAAATAATAAATAGAAAACACACAAATTAAACTTATGTTATAATATTGCATGACTCTTGGCAGCAGATTGGCTACATGGGTATGCTGTCGGTCAATATGTTTACCACAGGCAGAGAAAATCAAATTATTGCCTTGTCTGAGTTTTAAACTGCTGTAAACACCACTTTCAGGAGCAGTCAGTTGAATTTCTTGAAATCATACAAACACACCTAGATAATCATGTGGGGGTTTTTTTGTCATAAAGTCGGTGTGTTACCGTTATTAATAACTCAATGATTACTGAGCAAATCAGCCTGGTATATTACCATTTAACGCTACAATTCAGGTTTAACATTAGCTTCTTTTCTCTTTTTTAACAAAGGCTTAATGTTGTGAAATACTAAGGAAACATAAATGCAGCATTAGCCTGAGTGGACACAGTACTTCAATTCTCTATTCTGCATGTAAACTAGGACAAAGAATGAAATCCAGCTGCAAGGCCTTAATCAAGCTATGAGCATAGTCAGTGTTAGCTCTGCATGTGAACGTATGAATGAGTGTGGAGAACATTAGTGTGGTTATTTTTTACATTGTAAGAATACATTTTTTTGCAATACTACTTTGCTACTTTTTGGCCACCCATTATAATGTCATCCATGCCTCCAACCACTGTAACCACTAGTTGTCTGTCTCTAACTGGGCAGATGGCTGCTCACTGGAGGTTTCTACCTGTTCACAGTACACTGTTCAATTTAGCATTTCTAACTTGTTTATTCATTTAAGTGAATATGAAAAACTGTTGGCCATATTAAGCAGGTATCCTTGATTGAGTTGCCTTTAATAAAGCCCCTGTTAAACTTTTTTTTCAACTGAAAAAAACAAAAACAAAAAAAACAAAAAAACAAAAACAACACATCAGCAGCAGCAGCAGCTCTGGGCCACCACTGCGAAGATAAACTGGAGCAAGTCATGTAATGATTCTACCATCTACCTAAACAGTATGAAAGAATATTACACCACAGATTTTCTGAATAAGCCATAGAGCTCTAGGGACATGACGTCACACAAACCTGAATTCAGGCCTTTGGCAGGGAAGTGCCACATCAGTACATGGCTCTATACCTGTGGAGGCTGGTGGTGATGCTGGGTGCTTGGGCTAATAAACTGACTTTATTATAGCCTGGATAGTTCACACTCCAATAACATCACATTTGGGATATTAAGTTATAGCAATACAACAAGCAACAATGCAGGTGTTCCATGCAAACAAGAGGCAATAGAGATTTCAGACTTCAGATGGTTTTAAATCGAGCAACAAATAATGCTAATTATTTGATAATAGCCTGCTCTTCCTGTCAATTGACTCTCCACACTCTCTAAACTGAAACCCACTGGTTCCATGTACTTTTAATTTTTAACGGAACGGGTCTTTACAGCTGTCAATATATATATATATATATATATATATATATATATATATATATATATATATATATATATATATATATATATATATATATATATATATATATATATATATATATATGAAGGATAGCTCAAATGACATTAAAGCTACTTACTGCAAAGAGATGTCATATCCTAAGATTCAACTATGCCCTCAGTATTTGTTGATGGTGCAACTACATTTGAAAATTCCTTTGATATAGCTCAAAAATTCAATGCTTTTTTTTGCTAACATTGGTTTGGAACTGGTAAGAAATAGGTCAGTCTCAAATGGAGATCCATTGGAATATATACAATACAGTTATCCTCAAATGTCATCTTTTTTGCCCCCTGACATCAAAGAAATAAGTGAAATAATTGATAGTTAACACTGAAGCCACTAGTCCACATTATTTCATTGTCTTTAAACACAGGAGTTGTACCAGATGACGTAAAAGTAGCAAAGATTCTTCCGTTGTTTAAAGCAGATGACAAGCAATGTTTCAACAACTATAGAATATATTAATATTTTAAGTTAAACAAATCTCTGAATATAAAAAAAAATCAAATTGCATGATTTTTACATCATTTTACATTTTTTTTTTTACAAATTCTAAACTTACTATTGTTTCTGTTGAATTAACTCGTGTCTCAGCCACTAGGTTTTTGTGTGTCATTGTAGATGAGACCTTGAGTTGGAGAGATCATATTGACTGGGTAACTAGAAAAATTAATTAATCAATTGGTAAAGTCGTCAGGTAGATACAAAATGTATAGTACAGTTTAATTTACCCTTATCTATCTATGCACAAAATCCAATTTAATCAAAGTACCATACCTGAGCACTTCATATTTGATTTAAAACTAATTCAGAGGCTCATTGCTACAATACTCGTCAAAATCAAGACTTCCATTTGCCAAAATCAAAAAAATCCACACCCCGGTTTTGCTTAAGATCTAGAGGCTGTAAATTGTTGGAGCTGTTCATTTATTTCTGTTTTTTCTCTCTCGCTCTAAAGAAAGATTTTTGTTGCGGGCAATCTTTGGTTGTGTAACTTTAAGATGGGACATTTTTCATCCTATTTGCAAATAACAAACTGTTGGAGTGGCAAAGCCTTAAGAGATTGTTTATTAGAGAAAAGAAGATTTTTAAAGATACCTTTTTGTGGTGACATAGTTGACGTAGTTGTAGTAGTTGTTGTAGTAGTTGGTGGAGAAGTTGTGGTAGTTGTATTTGGTGGAAAAGTTGTAGTAGTTGGTGGAGAAGTTGTAGTAGTTGTATTTGGTGGAAAGGTTGTTGTAGTTGTATTTGCTGGAAAAGTTGTAGTAGTTGTATTTGGTGGAAAAGTTGTAGTAGTTGTATTTGGTGGAAAAGTTGTAGTAGTTGTATTTGGTGGAAAGGTTGTTGTAGTTGTATTTGGTGGAAAAGTTGTAGTAGTTGTATTTGGTGGAAAGGTTGTTGTAGTTGTATTTGGTGGAAAGGTTGTAGTAGTTGTATTTGGTGGAAAGGTTGTAGTAGTTGTATTTGGTGGAAAGGTTATAGTAGTTGTATTTGCTGGAAAGGTTGTAGTAGTTGTATTTGGTGGAAAGGTTGTAGTAGTTGTATTTGGTGGAAAAGTTGTAGTAGTTGTATTTGGTGGAAAGGTTGTAGTAGTTGTATTTGGTGGAAAGGTTGTAGTATTTATTGGCATTGGTGTTGTCACTGTAAAATAGGAGAAAATATCATATATAATCCATATGCATTTCCACTGTTAGTGACATTAGTCTGTAAACACAGCTGAGTTGTTCCATACCTGGACATGGAGTTGGACATGGACCTATACCTGGAGAATAACAGGAAACATACAATCATTAAAACTTGTCCCACACTGAAAACACCAGATTTAGTTCTAGTCAAGTTGAACACACCAGACACCAATAAATTGGATTCAGTGTGGGTTTTCATTGCGTCAAGTGTTTTTTGAAAAGATGAAGATTGTCCACAAGAGCCACCATGATCAGTCACATCAAAACCTGTATTAGTCATTCTTCACACTGGCTTCAAATGTGATCAGATTTGTCAGTAACAGTCTGATAATACCAAGAAACATGATTTTTTTTCTGTTGCACCATCTTAGCACCATGATTTATATTAAACTGAAAATATATAATACTAAAAATAACATAATACAGATCTTAATTGTGTAATAATTTTCATTAAGCATATAACTGTTTAATATGTCTGATGTCAATCTTAAATGAATCTTTTATTAAAACAGAATTCTTAAAAACAGAAATGTGAAAAGTCTCTGACATACTGTAATTATACCTCATTAATACTTATATACATGTATTGAACATGATCACTCCCAAACCTCTTAGTAATTAAAATAAAAAACAGTTATTGGACACTAAAAAGTATTTATTTTATGAACATATTGTAGATATTGTGAAACTACCAAAATAATACTAAAACAATAATCATAATTAAGAACAGTACTTCTAAATAAGTAGTGGGCAGTCAAAAAAGGTTATGGACGTTGCCTTTTTAACAAATCTGTCTTATTTTAAAAAAATTAAACCTCCTAAATGAATGTTTCTACTTTATGCTTTAGTTGTTTACTAGAGCAACTGTCATTCAGTATATTCAGACTTTTCATTCAGTATATTTGGACACTTCATTTAATACATCTGGATGTTTCCTTCTATATATATTCAGACATATCTGTTAATATATTGTGAAGTAGCCTTCCTTAAATAGATTTTTAGTGTTTTTAACACACTAAAGCATGTACTTAATTGCAATTGGAGAACATATCAGGGCCTTCATGTTTTATGAATGAACTTTAAGAATAAAATGAGAAGAAGAAATAAGAAGAGAATAATGTTTCTTACTTGTGATCGGTTCACAGTATTGTCCGTCAGTGGGTAGTCCATAAATGTAGTCACAGGAGTGTAATGTGACATTGCTGCATGTACTGTAATTGTTACACTTGTCACATGGCCAGCTATACTGGTCTTCACACTGACACAGCATTTGACCAGAGACTGGATAGCAAGCTTTAAAAAACAAACAAAAAAAACCCCATATCATACAGTAAACAATCGCATGAATAGATCACAAAATGGAACGAGATAGAAAGAAGCAGTTGTTACCTGTCGTGATATTGACCCCTGATATTTGTAAAGTTGAGGAGACATTATAGGGGAAGCCAACTGTTGTTAAGATGTTTCTGAGTAGAGTCATGAAGTTTGATGGTGCACTGGAAACTGGGAAATGTAGCTCCAGAGATATATCATAGTCTATCACTGTAGATGAAAATAGAAATAGAAACATTTGGTCAAAAAAGATGTAACCTTATAGAAGCAAGGTTGTTTGTGTTTCTCTTTTGGGAAAGATATAGGTTGGTGCATAATTATTATTGAGGGGAGATAAAAGTGTAAATAAAGAGTGTTTTGAGTGACAACTGCTGTGACAGAGAGCAGATGTGTGTGGGGTTTTTAATTCAAGTTTTCATTTGGTTGAGTACAGCTCTATAGCCGAGCAGTCCAACTCTGGGAAATTCTTAAATGACGTAGCCTTTTGAAAACATCTTGAGAAAGTAGTAGTGGGTTTTAACCTTTTACATCTATCCAAACTTTGAAACTTTCTCACTAACTCAAACTTAGACCAAACCAACAGCCCTCCTTCTGAAAAGCACTGTGTGGCACATACTAGCATTTGTAAAATGAGAGGGCACATTTAACCATTTGGTTAAAATCTCTGGTTTTATAAATTTAAGAAATGACATTTTTCATCCTATTAACAAATAATTAATCAACTGTTGGCAATGGTTTGAGTGGCAGAGGCTTAAGGAATTGTTTCAATATAAGAGACAAAAAGAATTTTACACATACATGTTGGTGGTGCAGCAGTTGTCGTGTTTGGTGGAGACGTTGTGGTAGTTGTATTTGGTGGAAAGGTTGTATTACTTATTGTCACTGTAAAATAGGAGAAAACATAATATTTAATCCATATGCATTTACACTGTTACTGACATTAGTCTGTAAACAGAGCTGAGTTGTTCCATACCTGGACATGGAGTTGGACATGGACCTATACCTGGAGAATAACAGGAAACATACAATCATTAAAACTTGTCCCACACTGAAAACACCAGATTTAGTTCTAGTCAAGTTGAACACACCAGACACCAGTAAAATTGGACTCAGTGTGGGTTTTCATTGTGTCCGTTTTGAAAAGATGAAGATTGTCCACAAGAGCCACCATGATCAGTCACATCAAAACCTGTATTAGTCATTCTTCACACTGGCTTCAAATGTGATCAGATTTGTCAGTAACAGTCTGATAATACCAACAAACATGATTTTTTTTTCTGTTGCACCATCTTAGCACCATGATTTATATTAAACTGAAAATATATAATACTAAAAATAACATAATACAGATCTTAATTGTGTAATAATTTTCATTAAGCATATAACTGTTTAATATGTCTGATGTCAATCTTAAATGAATCTTTTATTAAAACAGAATTCTTAAAAACAGAAATGTGAAAAGTCTCTGACATACTGTAATTATACCTCATTAATACTTATATACATGTATTGAACATGATCACTCCCAAACCTCTTAGTAATTAAAAAAAAAAAAAAAACAGTTATCGGACACTAAAAAGTATTTATTTTATGAACATATTGTAGATATTGTGAAACTACCAAAATAATACTAAAACAATAATCATAATTAAGAACAGTACTTCTAAATAAGTAGTGGACAGTGAAAAAAAGGTTATGGATGTTGCCTTTTTAACAAATCTGTCTTATTTAAAACAATTAAACCTCCTAAATGAATGTTTCTTCTTTATGCCTTAGTTGTTTACTAGCGCAACTGTCATTCAGTATAATCAGACTTTTCATTCAGTATATTTGGACACTTCATTTAATACATCTGGATGTTTCCTTCTATATATATTCAGACATATCTGTTAATATATTCTGAATTGGCCTCCTTAAATAGATTTCAGCACACACTAAAGTACGTACATAAGTGCTATTGGAGAACATATCAGGGCCTTCATGTTTTATGAATGAACTTTGAGAATAAAATGAGAAGAAGAAGAAATAGGAAGAGAATAATGTTTCTTACTTGTGATCGGTTCACAGTATTGTCCGTCAGTGGGTAGTCCATAAATGTAGTCACAGGAGTGTAATGTGACATTGCTGCATGTACTGTAATTGTTACACTTGTCACATGGCCAGCTATACTGGTCTTCACACTGACACAGCATTTGACCAGAGACTGGATAACAAGCTTTAAAAAACAAACAAAAATTCATATCATATAGTAAACAGTTGAATACATCACAAAATGGAACGAGAAAGAAAGAAGCAGTTGTTACCTGTCGTGATATTGACCCCTGATATTTGTAAAGTTGAGGAGACATTATAGGGGAAGCTAACTGTTGTTAAGATGTTTCTGAGTAGAGTCATGAAGTTTGATGGTGCACTGGAAACTGGGAAATGTAGCTCCAGAGATATATCATAGTCTATCACTGTAGATGAAAATAAAAATAGAAACATTTCGTCAAAAAAGATGTTTGTGTTTTCTCTGGGAAAGATATAGGTTGTGTGCAGAGTTATATTTGAGGGGAGATAAAAGTGTAAATAAAGAGTGTTATGAGTCTGACTTAGAGCAGTTATGTATTTTTATGTGATATCACTGAGTAGTTGATGTGTGGTGAAGTTTTAGTTCAAGTTTTCATTTGGTTGAGTATAGCTCTATAGCCGAGCAGTCCAACTCTGGGAGTCATGTGTTGTAGTACCGTCCTGTGTATCAATTCTGAAATTCTTAAATGACGTAGCCTTTTTGAAAACATCTTTAGAAAGTAGCAGTGGGTTTTAACCTTTTACATCGATCAAAATTTTTAAAAAGTCTCACTAACTCAAACTCAGACCAAACCAACAGCCCTCCTTCTGAAAAACAATGTGTGGAATATACTAGCATTTGTAAACTGAGAGGGCACATTAAACAATTTGGTTAAAATCTGTGGGTTTATGACCTTAAGTAAAGGACATTTTTCATCCTATTAACAAACAATGAATGAAATGTTGGCAATGGTTGGAGTGGCAGAGGCTTAAGGGATTGTTTTAATATAAGAGAAAAAGAATTTTACACATACATGTTGGTGGTGCAGAGGTTGTCGTGTTTGGTGGAAAGGTTGTGATACTTGTCACTGTAAAATAGGAGAAATTAACTATCATTACTCATCTTAAGTATAATCCATATACATTTACTCTGATAGCAACATTAGTCTGTAAACAGAGCTGAGTTATCCCATACCTGGACATGTAGTTGGACATGGAGCTATACCTGTGAATAGCAGAAACATACAATGATTTAATATCTAAATATGTATACTGCTGTTTCTCAATACAACAAGACTGCTTATTAAAAACTAATGAATGTAGAGGTTTGGATAAGATGAGTGTAACCCATGATTATAGGCATAATATGGGGGAAAAAATGGATGTGATGATATGCACTATCTTATATACAGTATATCCAAAAAATACTGCATACATATGGGCAATTTGCACCCATGACTTAAAAAAAGGTTAGAGTTGAAAAAATGCTAGTGATTAATTTTGTGCCTGTTTTAGCGAAGCTGCAGAGGCTAAACTGAGTGTAAATTTCGCACATTGGAGAAGTAAATAAGATGAGGATAATGTTTCTTACTTGTGATCGGTTCACAGTATTGTCCGTCAGTGGGTAGTCCATAAATGTAGTCACAAGAGTGTAATGTGACATTGCTGCATGTACTGTAATTGTTACACTTGTCACATGGCCAGCTATACTGGTCTTCACACTGACACAGCATTTGACCAGAGACTGGATAGCAAGCTTTAAAAACAACAAACAAAAAGACATATCATATAGTAAACAGTTGAATACATCACAAAATGGAACGAGAAAGAAAGAAGCAGTTGTTACCTGTCGTGATATTGACCCCTGATATTTGTAAAGTTGAGGAGACAGTATAGGGGAAGCTAACTGTTGTTAAGATGTTTCTGAGTAGAGTCATGAAGTTTGATGGAGCACTGGAAACTGGGAAATGTAGCTCCAGAGATATATCATAGTCTATCACTGTAGATGAAAATAGAAATAGAAACATTTCGTCAAAAAAGTTGTTTGTGTTTTCTCTGGGAAAGATATAGGTTGTGTGCAGAGTTATATTTGAGGGGAGATAAAAGTGTAAATAAAGAGTGTTATGAGTCTGACTTAGAGCAGTTATGTATTTTTATGTGATATCACTGTGTAGTTGATGTGTGGTGAAGTTTTAGTTCAAGTTTTCATTTGGTTGAGTATAGCTCTATAGCCGAGCAGTCCAACTCTGGGAGTCATGTGTTGTAGTACTGTCCTGTGTATCAATTCTGAAATTCTTAAATGACTTAGCCTTTTAGAAAACATCTTTAGAAAGTAGCAGTGGGTTTTAACCTTTTATATTGATACAAACTTTCAAAAAGTCTCACTAACTCAAACTCAGACCAAACCAACAGCTCTCCTTCTGAAAAACACTGTGTGGAATATAGCAGCATTTGTAAATTGAGAGGACACATTTAACCATTTAGTTAAAATCTGTGGTTTTATGACCTTAAGAAAGGACATTTTTCATCTTATTAACAAACAATGAATCAAATGTTGGCAATGGTTGGAGTGGCACAGGCTTAAGGGATTGTTTTAATATAAGAGACAAAAATAATTTTACACATACACGTTGGTGGTGCAGAGGTTGTCGTGTTTGGTGGAGATGTTGTGGTAGTTGTCACTGTAAAATAGGAGAAATTAACTATCATTACTCATCTGAAGTATAATCCATATGCATTTAAACTGTTAGGGACATTAGTCTGTAAACAGAGCTGAGTTATGCAATACCTGGACATGTAGTTGGACATGGAGCTATACCTGTGAATAGCAGGAAACATACAATCATTTCATATGTAAAATTTTGTATTACTGTTTCTCAATACAACAAGGACTTTTTATGAAACACTAATAAATGTAAACATTTGTATTGCTCATAATAAGATAAGTGTAGCCCATGATTGTAGGCATAATCTGAAATTGAGTGTAAATGTAGCACATTGGAGAGGTATGTGAAACCGTTGCTGAGCAAAGACATATATAACCTTAACTGAGCAGTTGTCAAAAGTGTCTTTTACCACAGACAGCAGTATCTCAGGGGTTAAGAGCATGTATTCTGTTGCCTCTCCAGACCTCTGATACTTATTGTACTTGGCTTTAACTCCATTGCTCTGTTGGAACATTTATACAGTATTGTTCACTCTGTTCTCAGATCCATCCATCCCATCCATCTATCCATCTATCCATCTATCCATCTATCTATACATTTGGTGCTGTTTCTTATCTGGCATATCCACTATGAATAAATATTATAAGCAGCAAGTAACTGTACTTAGGTTGTCACTCACAAACTCAGAGATGAACAGGAGACATCTATGGAGTCATAACCAACATTCTGGACAAATCCCTTGAGGCTGATCTTTTGTACCAGGAAATAGTGTTTGTATATTTGTATTTATTTAGCAAATGTAAAGATGGTTGGTGCCTGCAATTACTCTTTTAATTTGTCACTAAATCATATGTTAAACGTCCACAAACAGCATGCATAATTTTAGCACACACTCTTTATTAAGTGCTATTGGAGATCATATCAGGCACTTCAATGTTTTATGAATGTCAGGATCCCTGTCTTTTCCCTGTGTTTCTCTGTCTTGTCTCCCCCTCCCTCCTGTGAATTTCTGTGTGTTTGTCTGGAGCTGGGCAGAGAGTTTTATGCCTGGCCTGCCACTTCCACAAGTCCCACCTTCTACTCACCTGCAGCCAATTCTTCAATCAACACCCACATCTTCAGCAGCATAAAGACCTGGTTCATTTCTCCACACACTGCCAGATCGTCAGTTTACCCTCAGTGGTACAGTACTGCTTGGCTCTCAAACTATTTTTTGCATCTTTTGGATCTGTGTACTAGTTTGTCGTTTTGCCTCTTCAGACCCTGTTTGGATTCAGCTCTACTCCAGCCACCAGCTCCACTCCAGCCACCAGCTCTACTCCAGCCACCAACTCATCTCTGGCCGCCAGCCTCTATTATTCAATAAATCAGCTAAGACCATCTCAGTCTGCCTTTTTTGATCCACTAGCCCCAGTCATTACAACAGAACGATCTGGCCAACATGGATCAAGCAGACACTGGACCTGACACTTCCACGATCCAAAGAGCTGTGTCACACCAAGGAGCCCTCATTGGTCAGCACGACCAAAGTATAAACCGTTTGTTTGAAGCTAACCAGGCTCTGTCTCAACAGGTTTCGGAGTTGGCTAACCAGGTTTCGGCCCTACTTTCCCTCCATGCTCCTCCCTCTGCTCCTGCTTCAGCTTCAGCTTCAGCTAACACTGCTTCTGCTTCGTCTTCTCATCCTCAAACAAGGGAATCTCACTGCACAGACCCGGAACCCTTTTCAGGTCAGCCTAGCCGCTGCCGTGGCTTTCTTTTCCAATGTTCTTCTGTGTTCCAACTACGCCCTGCTGCTTTTTCGACCGACTCTGCTAAGATTCTCTACATGTGCAGATTAATGAGAGGTAGAGCACTTCAGTGGGCGGAAGCCAGGTTTTCTGATCACTCTATTGAAAATGTCAGTTTAGATGCTTTTGTGAGAGAGCTAAAGCATGTTTTTGATCATCCTGACTATCAAGCTGATGCCTCACTCCGCCTGCTAAGTCTCTCTCAAGGGATGAAATCTGTTGCAGATTATACAATTGAGTTTCGGCTGATGTAAATTGGACTGAGGAAGCACTTTCAGCAGTGTTCATCAAAGGGCTAAGTGAACAATTAAAGGACGAATTGACTTCTCGTGATGAGCCCCCTAACCTTGAATCTTTAGTTTCCCTAGCTAGCCGCATTGACAACCGTCTACAAGCTCGACGCCGCGAAAGACGCTCAACTCTTCCTCCTGTGGCTCCGCGTATTGCTCCATGGCCACAACCGAATCCTGTTCCACGTCCTGCATTGCCACCTGCTGCTCCACCTACAGAGGAGCCCATGCAGTTAGGACGAGCACAGCTAACCCCTGAAGAGAACCAACGCCGTCGGCTGGCGGGTGAGTGTCTTTACTGTGGAAAGAGAGGTCACTTTTTGGCAATCTGTCCTGTTCGCCCAAAAGACAGAGCTCATCAGTAAATCTGGGGCTACTGGTGGGCCAAAACGCATTCCCAGACAAAACTAATACTAGACTTCAAATCCCTGCCACACTGTGCTGTAAGACTGCAACTCTGCCAATACAAGCCCTAATTGACTCAGGTGCAGAGGATAATTTTTTGGATGAACAACTGGCTGAGCAGGCTGGAATTGTCTTGAGACTACTGGACAGGCCACTAACTGCATTAGCCCTTGATGGGAGACCCCTGGCTAAGGTAACACACATCACAGATCCCATCACTTTTGTTTTGTCAGGCAACCATCGTGAGGAAGCACAGTTTTTTGTTATCCCTGCTCTAACTACCCGTCTGATTCTGGGCCACCCATGGCTAGTGAAGCACAATCCTGTCATTGGTTGGTCTAGAGGGAAAATTTCTGGGTGGAGTTCATTCTGTCACGCCCATTGTCTTCAGTCTGCTCTGTCCCCAGCAGGAATAAATATGCCTAAGCCGGAGCTGTCCCAGGACAAACCTGTTCTCTCTTCTGTGCCTGACGTGTATCATGACCTGGGGAATGTTTTCAGTAAGAGTCAAGCGCTCTCCCTACCTCCCCACAGACCCTATGATTGCGCTATTGACCTCCTGCCTGGTGCACCTCTACCTTCCAGCCGTCTCTATAACCTCTCCAAACCTGAGCAGGAGGCCATGGAGAACTACATCCATGAATCACTAGCCGCAGGTATAATCCGACCATCCTCTTCACCACTGGGAGCAGGTTTCTTTTTTGTTGACAAAAAGGATAAGACACTTAGACCCTGCATCGACTACAGAGGCCTGAACAATATTACAGTCAAGAACAAATACCCCTTACCACTTTTAGATTCTGCTTTCACTCCACTCCATGGAGCCACAGTTTTCACAAAGTTGGACCTGCGAAATGCATACCACCTGGTACGTATTAAAGAGGGAGATGAGTGGAAGACTGCTTTCAATACTCCACTCGGCCACTTTGAATATTTAGTTATGCCTTTTGGTTTAACTAACGCACCCGCTGTATTCCAGGCTCCCATCAATGATGTGCTCCGTGATTTTCTTAACCATTTTGTGTTCGTCTATTTAGATGATATTCTTATTTTTTCCAAGGATTTACAGGAACACCAGAGACATGTCCAACAAGTACTCCAAAGGCTCCTAGAGAACAAACTTTATGTCAAAGCGGAGAAATGTGACTTCCACTCCAGCAAGGTCAGTTTCTAGGGTTTTGTCATTGAGAAGGGCCAGGTGCAGACAGATCCAGAGAAGGTTCGCGCTGTGGCTGAGTGGCCTCAGCCAGAAAGCCGGAAGCAGCTACAGAGATTCTTGGGCTTCGCAAATTTCTATAGAAGGTTTATCAAGAACTTTAGTCGTGTGGTGGCTCCTCTGACTAAACTTACCTCTCCTTCCAAGCAGTTTAGCTGGACGCCTGATGCGGAGTCTGCCTTTTCCCCTCTTAAACAGCTGTTCACATCTGCACCTGTACTACGACAGCCCGACCCCTCTCAGCTATTCATTGTGGAGGTAGATGCGTCTGACACCGGTGTGGGAGCAGTCCTATCGCAGAGGTTTGACCCTAACAATCGTTTGCATCCTTGTGCTTTTTTTTTCTCGACGTTTATCTCCTGCAGAAAGGAATTACGATGTGGGGAATCGTGAACTGCTTGCGGTGAAACTGGCCCTAGAGGAATGGAGACACTGGCTGGAGGGGTCTGAGCTTCCATTCTTGGTTTGGGCTGACCACAAAAACCTGGCCTACATCCAATCCGCCAAGCGCCTGACAGTGTCCGTTCTAAAGTACTGGAATGGGTCCACTGTTCCCGTTTTGCCTGTCACCCTGGGGTCAACCGGACCCTATCCTTCCTGAAACGTCACTTCTGGTGGCCCACCATGGACAAGGATACGCAGGCTTTTGTTCTCGCCTGCCAGACCTGTGCAAGGGGGAAGGCCTCCCACTCCATGCCTACGGGTCTTCTTCAACCTCTGCCCATTCCTGAACGTCCTTGGTCCCACATAGCAGTGGACTTCGTGACTGGCCTCCCTCCGTCGCAAGGTAACACAGTCATACTAACCATTGTTGACCGGTTTTCTAAAGCTGCTCACTTTGTTGCACTGCCCAAACTGCCCACTGCAAAGGAAACTGCCGAACTTGTCACTCAACATGTTTTCAGATTACATGGCATTCCTACTGATATTGTTTCTGACCGAGGCACGCAGTTCACCTCCCAGGTGTGGCGCGCCTTTTGTGACGCTCTGGGAGCCACAGTTAGCCTAACTTCTGGTTATCATCCCCAGACAAATGGACAAACAGAGTGCGCTAATCAGGATTTAGAAACTGCGCTGCGCTGCATGACGTCTTCTAACCCCTCTTCCTGGTCATCTTTCCTTCCGTGGATTGAATATTCTCATAACTCTCTGGTGTCCTCTGCTACTGGTTTGTCTCCCTTTGAGGCCTCTTTAGGCTACCAGCCACCACTTTTCCCAACTGAAGAACTGGATCTGGCTGTGCCCTCAGTCCAGTATCATCTCCAACGCTGCCAGAACATCTGGAAGAAGACCCGTGTTGCCCTCCTCCGATCCACGGCTAAGTCCAAAGCTGCTGCTGACAAGCACCGCTCCCCTGCACCCCAATATCAGCCAGGTCAGTGTGTTTGGCTTTCTTCCAAGAATATTCCCCTAAAAACCGACTCCCGCAAACTGTCTCCTCGGTTTCTTGGCCCATTTAAGATTGAAAGGGTCATCAGTCCTTCTGTAGTGCGCCTGAAATTGCCCTCCACTCTTCATATTCACCCCAGCTTCCATGTCTCCCAGTTGAAGCCTGACCTTTCTAGTGACCTGTGCCCGCCTGCCGATCCCCCTCCTCCCGCCCGGATTGTGGATGGCCATCCTGCCTTTACTGTGCGTCGGCTCATTGATGTCCGCAGGAGATGAAGAGGATTGCAGTATCTGGTAGATTGGGAGGGGTATGGCCCAGAAGAACGTTCGTGGGTTCCCCGTGCACTGATTTTAGACTCTAATCTTTTTTTTTTTTTTTTTGAACTTTTATTGAAGATTAATCAACAAAAATTAGCAAACATACATCTGAACAATCCTTGACATTGGGTATTTTCACAGAATCAAATATTCAGATATTGAGTTACTGGAGTCCATCTTTCTATGAAGATATCAATTTTCATCTGGAGTTTTGCAGTCAGTTGTTCCATTCTATAAACTTGTTTCAGTCTATTCATCCATTCTATTCTAGTTGGAGGAGACAATTTCCTCCAATTTACAGTCACAATTTTCTTTGCAATCAACAAAAGAATACGTAGTATATACATTTGGTCTTTATCAGTAACTGTTTCCGGAGGTGCTCCTAAAATAAATATTATAGGGTCCTTGGGAATGTCAAGATGCAGTATTCTATTTATCTCAATCTTAATGTCGTCCCAATACCTCTGTAGCAGTGGGCAGTCCCAGAAGATATGTGAGTGATCTGCTGTCATACCACAATTTCTCCAGCAGAGCGGTGATATGTTTTTATAAAACTTTGAGATCAACAGAGGGGTCCTAAAATATCTTATTTTGGTCTTCCAGTCAAATTCTTTCCACATATTACTGTTAATACCTTTGTGACAGATCACACACATATCCTCCCACGTCCCATCTTCAATTATGACATTTAGCTCCAGTTCCCAGTTTTCTTTAACATTATAGGTGTTCTCTCCTAAATCTCCCATCAATGCCTTATATATTAGTGAAACATGCTTCTTGGTCGGGAAGTGTTTTTCTATTAGTGTTATAAAATATTGCTCAATTCCCGTAGGGTCTGCTTTAATTTTTTCCCACTCAGGATGACTTTGAAGGTAGTGTCTTATTTGTAAGTATCTAAACATGTCTTTCGGGGGCAATGAAAACTGGCTTTGTAGTTGAGAAAAAGATTTTAGATTACACCCCTCAAAAAGTTGGTTAATCGTACACAGACCACTATTCATCCATCTTTTAAACCCATTATCACACATAGACGGCAGAAAATCAATATTATTTGCAATAGGCATGGCCCGTGTAACATTTAGTGTACCCCCCAGTCTTTTCCTCACTGAAACCCAGACTCGTAGTGTGTGTTTAATCCAAATATTATTTAGTTTGAGTTTTTTCCATATCATATCATTCAGAAAAGGCAAGATTGATAGACTGACGTCTGGTATTGAGTTCTGTTCAATCTGGACCCAGCCCACCTCCCGGTCATTATTAATCCATTGTGTCATAGCTGTCAACTGTGCGGCCCAATAATAGTATTTTAAATTTGGAAGAGAGGCTCCGCCCCTCTCCTTCGGTGAACACAGCACTTTCAGTCTGACTCTGGGTCTTTTATTTTGCCATACAAACTTGGAAATTATTTTGTCTAGCAGAGCAAATATAGACATAGGCACCCATACAGGTAAGGACTGAAATAAGTACAGAAGTCTTGGTAAGATATTCATTTTGACAGTTTCAATTCTTCCAAACAAGGAGAGTGGCAGAACCTCCCACTTCAATAGATCTGCTTTAATTTGTGTTATTAATTTACTATAATTTGACTTGAAAAGTTGTGTGACACTCTGTGTTAGAGTTATCCCTAAATATCTAAATCCTTGGTTACATTGTCGAAATGATACCAGTTCATTCAGTTGAGCAGACCATGTTCCAGACAACATCATTACTTCAGACTTACTCTCATTAACTTTATAGCCTGAGATCGAACCAAATTCATTTAAACATTTCAGGAGTTCAGGAATTGAGGACTGTGGGTCTTCCAGGAATATCAACACATCATCCGCGAATAATGCAATTTTGTGCTGGATTCCTTTTTCATCTTTAATGCCTTGGACTCGAGAATTCTGCCTCACTACTTCGGCAAGGGGCTCAATACTCAGGGCAAATAAGACTGGGGACAGTGCATCACCCTGTCTCGTGCCTCTACCAAGTTTAAAGAATTCTGAACAATACCCATTAACTCTTACTCTAGATTTAGGGTCTTGGTAGAACATCATTATCCAATTAACAAATTTGTCTCCAAATCCCATAATTTTCATTACCTGTTGTAAGTATACCCAGTCAACTCGATCGAATGCTTTCTCAGCATCCAGGCCGAGAAAGCATGAAGACTGTTGTCTTGAGACAGCTAGTGAAAGTAAGTTTAGCGCCCTTCTTATGTTATCTGAGCCATGGCGGCCACCGATGAAGCCAGTCTGGTCTGGTTTGACCAACATTTTAATATACTTTTGTATTCTCTTGGCTAGAATACTAGTGAGGATCTTTAGATCGACACATAATAGGCTTATAGGTCTGTATCCCGCACAGAGTGTAGGGTCTTTGCCCTCCTTTCTAATCACACTTATAATAGCGTCTGACCAGGAGGCAGGTGGGTCGCCGTGTTCTAGGGCATAGTTGTATAATTTAGTCAATACTGGGGAAAGTTCAGTTATAAATGTTTTGTAGTACTCCCCCGGAAACCCGTCAACTCCCGGTGATTTGTTATTCTTCAATTTACGAATAGTGTCTTTAACCTCTGATTCTGTAATAGGTCTAGCCAAGTCAACTGCCTGCTCATTAGTCAATGTAGCCATGTTTAGTGGCCTCAGGAATTCTTTTATCTTTTCGTTTTTATTATTCAAGGTTTGATTCTCATACAGGTTGGAATAGTACACTGCAAAAGCTCCTGCAATCTCGCTTGGATGTGATACTACATTATTAGTTATTGGATGTTTAATCTTGGGCACTATTCGATTTGACTGAGCCTTGCGTAATTGAAAGGCAAGCAGCCTACTTGCTCTGTTGCCCTGTTCATAGTATCTTCTATTAGCAAACCTGAGGGCCCCCTCTGCCTTGTAAGTAAGTAGCTCAGTCAATGTCTGACGTGCTTCTTGTAATTGTTTTAATGTTTTATTATCTTGTGTTTGTTTATGTTCAGTTTGTAATGTCTCAATTCTATTCTCTAGTTTTTGTTGTTCCTTCAGCCTCTGTTTTTTTATTTTAGAAGAGATGGCTATTGTCTTTCCTCGCATCACAGCTTTAGCCCCTTCCCACAGAACAGATGGGGAGACACTACCATTGTCATTCAAATTGAAATATTCAGTCAAATCAGTCTGTATCTCCTTACGTACATCCAGATCTGTTAGCAGAGAGACATTCATCCTCCAGTATTTAAATCGATCATCTTGTCCAAAACATATTTTAAGTGTGACCGGGGCGTGGTCTGAGATAGTTATTGGTTCAATTTTAGTGTCCAGGGCTCTATATGAATCTTTCTTTGATATGGCAAAAAAGTCTATTCTGGAGTATGTCCCATGCACTTGAGACATAAATGTGAAATCTTTGTCCCTTGGATGGAGGGACCGCCATATATCCACCAAGCCTAATTCTTCCATCATGCCTTGTAGTGCTATAGTCTTTCTAAGTTTGGGCCCCATATCCGTAGGTAGTCTATCTAATTTTCTGTCTAATATGCAATTAAAATCACCCCCCAGAATAATTATTCCTCTGCCCTTGTCTGCTAAAAGGGATGCAATTTTTGAAAAACTGAGGGCAGTCTTCATTTGGAGCATACAAATTTAGTATAGTAACTTGGACATCATCAATTGAGCCCACCACCATCACAAATCGGCCTTCATCATCCTGTATTAGCTCTTCGTTGTGAAAATACACTGATTTGTTAAAAAGAATTGCGACCCCTCTTTTTTTTCCATTCTTACATGAGGAACTATAGACCTGATCGACCCATTCACGTTTTAGCTTTAAGTGTTCACTGTCTGACAAATGCGTTTCCTGAATTAGTGCTATAGAGCAGCCTAATCTTTTTAACTGGCTAAAGACTTTCTTTCTTTTGATGGGATTATTAATACCTTTTATATTATAACTAACACAGTCTAGCACAACCATGGTTAAATGTATTGTTGACGATTTGTTCCCCACTTAATGTCACTCTTGGAAGATCTTGTAACAAATAAAATATACTGACTGTACCCAAAACATCTGTCAAGGAAAAATGAACATGGAACCTAACCAAAACTAACAATAGAACACAGTAGACCTCCACACAACCAACTGGCCTTAAGCAGGCCAGTTCCCGTTGGCATAGGGGCAGAGATATGTGACGAGATATCCCTGGGATGCAAAGGCAAAATGCCAGTGCAGTCGCCTTTTCAGGATACAGACTGCTTAGTGAGTGCACTACACTCTAGGATGAATTTTTTCCCGCACCAATGAAGTTCTTTTTTTTTTTTTTTTTTTAAATTTGACAACGTACATACACTAATATAGAATTTCACGTATCATTTCCCCTCGGCAATGACCTAAGACATTGCAGCACCATTCCAGTCAGATATAGATGTTAGAACTCAACTTTTAACTGTAAGGCCTGCACTTATCTACTGGTTGTCCTTAAAGAAAGCATTGAAGTCCGCAGGTGCAAGAGAAGCCTCTCCTCTGCGCGTTCCTCCGCGCGCGCCTCCCGCCGGCATCCACCTGTCCTCCCGCGCAGCTCTTTCCAGCTGTTCCCTCTCATCCGTCCGTACCGCGACGCCGAACTCCCGTAGTTTGGTGGCTGCCTCTGCCAACGTTGAGTACGTCTTCTCTCCGTTCTCTAGTTGGATCCTGAGCTGGGCAGGGTACGGGCATTTAGCTGTAATCCCCTTTTCTTTTAGCTGTTTAATCACGCTCCGGACCCGTGCCCTCCTCCTCTGCAGATCAGGGGAATAGTCATGGTCAAAATAGATGGGTTGATCTTCAAAGAATGTCTTCTTTTGGCCCCATGCAAGTCGGAGTACATTTTCTTTTACAGTAAAGTCCAAAAATCTCACAATTATAGACCTTGGGGGAGCGGCGGCATCTCTTGGTTTGTAAACAAGCGCCCGGTGTGCCCTCTCTATTTTCAGATCCATCTCTGGCTTATTCAAAGTTGCACGTATCAGCTCTTGTACAAAGCCAATCATATCCTGGCCTTCACTACCTTCGGGGACGTGGTATATCCTCAGGTTGTTGCGCCGAAGTCTGTTTTGGAGATCCTCGCAGCGTGAAGTGAGTGACACTTCTCGGTGTAGCAGATAGCGTAGCGCTCGCTCATGTCTCATCCCTACATCCTCCGCTACACCAATTCTTTTTTCCGCCTCGTCCAGCCTTTCATCATGTTTTAATATTTTAGACTTTAAATCCTCAACTGAAAGTTCTAAACGATCCAGTGAGTCTTTAGTTTGCTTATGTCCATCTTGGTTTTCACTCCGAACTTTCTTAAGCTCGTCCATAATTTGTGTGAGGTCCCCTTTCTGCGCACCCCCGCTGCTAGCTTTAGCATGACTAGCTGGGCTCGGCGATCTTCTTACCTCCGTCTCAGTCCTCGTATTTTCGCGCTTACTTGAGCCTTTGGTGTGTTTTCCTGACGAGCTCATTGTACCACACTACTAACACTGAAATGCCGAGGTTTAGAACGTTGTCAGATGTGATTTTAGAACTTTCAGGCGGGAGCCCAAGT
This sequence comes from Rhyacichthys aspro, assembly GCA_036850595.1. Taxonomy (NCBI): domain Eukaryota; kingdom Metazoa; phylum Chordata; class Actinopteri; order Gobiiformes; family Rhyacichthyidae; genus Rhyacichthys; species Rhyacichthys aspro. Next base: position 16,584,504 of record CM072170.1, on the reverse strand, counting down.
TTTAGGCTGTCACTTCAAGCATGGCGTCACCGGAAGTCTCTAGACTCTAATCTTGTCAGGGAATTTCATGCCTCCCATCCACAGAAGCCTGGTTGTCCGCCAGGAGGCGTCCCTTAGGGGGGAGGTACTGTCAGGATCCCTGTCTTTTCCCTGTGTTTCTCTGTCTTGTCTCCCCCTCCCTCCTGTGTATTTCTGTGTGTTTGTCTGGAGCTGCTTCAGCAGCATAAAGACCTGGTTCATTTCTCCACACACTGCCAGATCGTCAGTTTACCCTCAGTGGTACAGTACTGCTTGGCTCTAAAACTATTTTTTTTTGGATCTATGTACTAGTTTGTCGTTTTGCCTCTTCAGACCTACTCCAGCCACCAGCTCCACTCCAACCACCAGCTCATCTCTGGCCGCCAGCCTCTATTATTCAATAAATCAGCTAAGACCATCTCAGTCTGCCTTTTTTGATCCACTAGCCCCAGTCATTACAACAATGAATGAACTTTGAGGATAAAATGAATCAATTAAAATAAGAAGAGAGTAATGTTTCTTACTTGTGATCGGCTCACAGTATTTTCCATCAGTGGGTAGTCCATAAATGTAGTCACAGGAGTGTAATGTGACATTGCTGCATGTACTGTAATTGTTACACTTGTCACATGGCCAGCTATACTGCTCTTCACATTGACACAGCATTTGACCAGAGACTGGATAGCAAGCTTTAAAAAAACAAAAAACAAAAAAACATATCGTATAGTAAACAGTTGAATACATCACAAAATGGAACGAGAAAGAAAGAAGCAGTTGTTACCTGTCGTGATATTGACCCCTGATATTTGTAAAGTTGAGGAGACAGTATAGGGGAAGCCAACTGTTGTTAAGATGTTTCTGAGTAGAGTCATGAAGTTTGATGGTGCACTGGAAACTGGGAAATGTAGCTCCAGAGATATATCATAGTCTATCACTGTAGATGAAAATAGAAATAGAAACATTTGGTGAAAAAAGATCTTATAGAATGCCTTATAGAATGACCTTATAGAAGCAAAGTTGTTTGTGTTTTCTCTGGGAAAGATATAGGTTGTGCGCAGAATTATATTTGAGGGGAGATAAAAGTGTAAATAAAGAGTGTTATGAGTCTGACATAGAGCAGATACGTGTTTTTATGTGATATCACTGAGTAGTTGATGTGTGGTGAAGTTTTAGTTCAAGTTTTCATTTGGTTGAATAAAGCTCTATAGCCGAGCAATCCAACTCAATTATGAAATTCTTAAATGACTTAGCCTTTTGAAAAACATCTTTAGAAAGTAGCAGTGGGTTTTAATTACATCGATCAAAATTTTTAAAAAGTCTCACTAACTCAGACCAAACCAACAGCCCTCCTTCTGAAAAACAGTGTGTGGAATATACTAGCATTTGTAAATTGAGAGGGCACATTTAACCATTTGGTTAAAATCTGTGGTTTTATGACCTTAAGAAAGGACATTTTTTTATCCTATTAACAAACAATGAATGAAATGTTGGCAATGGTTGGAGTGGCAGAGGCTTAAGGGATTGTTTTAATATGAGAGACAAAAATAATTTTACACATACATGTTGGTGGTCCAGAGGTTGTCGTGTTTAGTGGAGATGTTGTGGTAGTTGTCACTGTAAAATAGGAGAAATTAACTATCATTACTCATCTTAAGTATAATCCACATGCATTTACACTGTTAGCAACATTCGTCTGTAAACAGAGCTGAGTTATCCCATACCTGGACATGTAGTTGGACATGGAGCTATACCTGTGAATAGCAGAAACACACAATGATTTAATATGTAAATATGTATACTGCTGTTTCACCAAAACAACACTGCTTATGAAACATAATGAATGTAGAGGTTTGTATTGCTAATAATAAAAGTGTAACCCATGATTATAGGCATAGTATGGGAAAACATGGATGTGATGATATGCACTATTATACATATAGTATGTACAGTATATGTAAGGGCAGTTTGCACCTATGAGTTAAAAAGGGGTAGACTTGAAAAAATGCTAGTGATTAATTTTGTGCCTGTCTGATTTAGTGAAGTTTCTTACTTGTGATCGGTTCACAGTATTTTCCATCAGTGGGTAGTCCATAAATGTAGTCACAGGAGTGTAATGTGACATTGCTGCATGTACTGTAATTGTTACACTTGTCACATGGCCAGCTATACTGGTCTTCACACTGACACAGCATTTGACCAGAGACTGGATAGCAAGCTTTAAAAAAAACATATCAAATAGTAAACAATCACATGAATAGAACACAAAACAGAACAACAAAGAAAGAAGCAGTTGTTACCTGTTGTGATATTGACCCCTGATATTTGTAAAGTTGAGGAGACAGTATAGGGGAAGCTAACTGTTGTTAAGATGTTTCTGAGTAGAGTCATGAAGTTTGATGGAGCACTGGAAACTGGGAAATGTAGCTCCAGAGATATATCATAGTCTATCACTGTAAAATGGAAACATTTGGTCAAAAAAGATGGGTGGGGGGGTGGGGGGGTGTATAGGCTGGGCCAGCCCTGGCCACAACTTCCATTCCAATTACATATTACCTTAAACCCCTTAAATCTGATAAGACATTATATTTAAATTGCTTGAAGTTGAAAAATAGAACCTGTTGGAGGAAGAGTTGTTGTTGGAGGAAGAGTTGTTGTTGGAGGTGGAGTTGATGTAATCACTGTAAAAGGGAACAATAATGGCATGACTGTAAAAATGTAACCTGACTTGGCCAGATGCTCTACAGTACATTCGCAGTCTACTCCACAGTACCATGTGGGAGGGCAACCGTTGAAAGCATTTGCAAAAGGGCAGGTATTTTTAAATCAATAACCGGTTGGTGATTGGATTTATCAACTGCAGTTTTATCCAATCAGAGCAGTGCCATGTTGTTTAAGTTTGAAACAGTAAATGGGGGCTACATCTTGAAACCTAAAACACACCCATATCTGTCAGTGCTGCCACATCCTCACTGACACACCGGCCAAGTTTGCCCAGGTTCAGACTGCAAAAACTTTGCTTGGAGCAGTTCAAGGTGGATTTTTGTGAGTTTTCCAAACTTCCAAAACTCACTAGAATCCAGCTGCAGTGCAAGGTTAGATAAAATAGGCCAGCTTAGGTGAAATGAATTATAATGATTAAACTGGAACCCAGGCAGAAGCTGGATTAGAGGTTTAGCCTTGGGTTTTCAGATCCTGAAAGCTGGTTCACTTTCTGTTGAGGTAGATCTCCATGGTAAACTACACTGAAGATCAGATTAAGTTTTACACACAGCTCTTTTCAACAAACAAGCTGCCAATGTGGAGGAGAAGGAAAAATAAAATGCTGCATGGAGAGTGAAAAACCAGCACAAGCAACTAGCTCCCTTCTGTAGCTGTCTGTGAGCTGTGGGTCTATCCTCAAAATGGACCTTAACCTGCTCCAAAGTAGGCTAGTCATTGAGTATAAGTTTCCATGGTGATCTACTTCAGTATAAAGTCAACGAGCATTGTGATACCAAAAACCCAGGGTTAAAGATACCTTGCTAACGTCCTAATCCATCTTTGTAGAACAGGGCCCAGCTGTTTCACAGATGTATATATATATAAAGAAGCGTTTTAAAAATAAATGTTGCTAAGATGTTAATTAACTAAAACAAAATATAATACAGTAAATTATGTAAAAACTACTTTTCCATTGTTTTGTCTAAAAAATGTATGGGAGCCATTAAAAAAACCAACCAAAAAACAAAACATGAATTGAATCCTGGCAAGGCCCCACCCCCCTAAACCTGTGGTGTTATTTCTGAAATTAAAGCCAGAAATCTGAGGAAAAAAGTAATAACCCATGACATATTGTATGGCCACATTAACGTAACATAATTATAAACTAATAGTGTGTATGCAACTATTGTATAATAGTGTATATTGTATATGAGCGCAGTGAGACCCAAACACCAGGCTGCAAACTATTCATACTGAACTGCATAGAAAGAAAAAATGATATTGTATTTAACTTAGCATTATTTACATTATTAAAACATGTTTCTGAGCAGTCATTTGTGCTGTGCAGCTAAGAAAATCAGATCTTGTGAGGATGGCTGAAGATGGGATAAAAGACTACTGCAGCAGGTGAGACGTGTGGTGTAATATAATATTTGCCAACCAAGTATGTGTGAATGCTAAAGGGCATTATTCTCAGAAGCAATAACATTTTTTACATTATTCCTAAGCCTCTTCCATACAACAGAGTGACAGATCTGAGCATAAACCTGTTCCCTACAGAGGACAAAAATAAATTGCCTGCCCCCAGGAAGATATAACATTGTTCCTGGAAAACTCTTTTCTCTCTCTTCATCAAACTTCATTTAAATGTGATTGTTTCCCTCGTGGAAATATTGCTTTTAAACACGGTGCATTTGCTTATTCTGAATTAACTTATGTTGTTGCATAATTAGGGGCACTTTTTTCTGCTGTGCATGTTTTAAATTTGCAATGTCAGGCAGTTCAGAGACGTTGGTTTGTGCAAAGGTAAGGCTGGGAGATTGCTGAAGTCAAGCTGCCATCTGGTGGCCAAAACTGTAACTGTTAAGGGAAGAGTAGGATGTGATATTTTTTTACTTTTAGAGTAGGGCTGTTTGTGGTACTTTTAACAGTCTGTCTGTGCCAATGTGGTCTGGAGAACTGAGGTTTAAAGAATCAGTCTGCTAATGTATGCGAGCAGTCTTTGGTGTCAGCAAAAAGCCTGTTTTAGACAAAAAAACAAAACATGATCTTAGATAAACAATCAAATATCTGTTTAAAAAAGAGCTTTACAGCACATTGTGTTTTTTTTTTTTAAATATACGTTTGACTACAATTGTGTATTCCAAGACCACTCAGCACACCTGTGTAATGGCTGTTTCATGGAAAAGTATATACTGTAAGAATGCTCCATGTAGAAATATGTCATTTGGACACAGAAGAAACTTTTTTATTTGTTTAAAATAGGTCTTGACACCACAGTCTGCTTATATATATATATACAGTTGTACAATGCTTCAGCTCAGTCCACACAGAGAGTATTACAATACAGGTAATATACGCGTAATTCAGAGTATCACATACTGGACCAGTTTAAAATATCCAAGAGTAACACTCTAAATTTCCAGAGTGAATAAGTCACAAAAAATACTTTATTGGTTATCCAGAAGTAACACAGGGCCTACTTGTAACTCAACATATTGGGAGCTAGACTAAAAGTCCTAGTGGCTGTGACAGTCACATTACCAATTTCTGTCTCTAGGATAAAAAATAAAAGTTAGATAAGCTCTGTGTTAGTCAGTCAGTAGCACACGTAGAAGGAAGAAGAAGATAACATCTCGGGTTACATGTCTGTAATCCTGTTCCCCGATAAAGCGGGAACGAGATGCTGCGTAGCATACACTATGGGAAACATTGTTTGTCGGACCATTTGTGAAGCTTGTGTGTCAAACACGCCAAAGGGATTTGGCCTGCTTATATACCTTGTGCTCAATCAACAGCACCTGGTTGATTGGGCTGGAAGGTATAAATGTGCATGTGACTGGAACAGTCCCCAGATCTGTTTGTCTGAAGACCGCCCAGACACGCCCATAGGGGCGGCGCTACAAACGCAGCATCTCGTTCCCGCTTTATCGGGGAACAGGGTTACAGACATGTACCCCGAGACGTTCCCCTTTAAAAGCTAAACTTCGATGCTGTGTAGCATACGCTATGGGAACGATACCAACGTCGCCGCCCCTAAAGTGTCTGGACCCCAAGGTAGTGTATCGTGTGCACTAAGACCCAGGAGACTCAAACACAACTGTAGGATGAAGACTCAAGGACATGAGATCCCGGAGTCATGTGAACATCTAAACTATAAAATTTGATAAAAGTGTGCGGAGAGGATCAGCCCGCTGCATCACAGATTAGTTGCAGAGGGACCCCCTTTGCCAGAGCCAAAGAGGAGCCCACCCCTCTAGTTGAATGAGCTCTGACACCTATAGGCGGGGGCTGACCACATGCCTCATAGGCCAGAGCAATAGCGTCCCTCACCCAGCGTGACATAGTCTGCTCAGTGGCCGCAGCCGATTCCGTGTGGCGGACATAAGTCCGAAGCGCACGTACTGGACGCAGTAAATGAAATCTACTGCTCTGGCGTAGTAAACGGCAGAGGACAGAAAGCTCCCAGAAAATTGGGATTTTGAGCAGAAAAGGGAACTTTTGGGGCGAAATCCAGGCAGGATGGTGACACCGATAAAGCCTGCAAATCCCCAATCCTCTTAAGAGAGGTAATGGCTATGAGAAAAAACAACTTTAAAGTCAGAAACCTGGCAGGTGCTGACTCCAGTGGTTCAAAAGGGGCAGCCACCAGGGTATCGAGTACCACCATCGAGTACAATAGCTAGGTCCCAGGAAGGGACAGTCATTCTAGCAGGCGGCCTCAGCCGCTTAGCCCCTTGAGTAAAGCGGGCAATCAGTGGGTGCCTCCCAATTGTCACCCCGTCCATCAGAGCGTGGCTAGCTGAAATAGCGGCCACAAAAACCCTGAGTGTACTGGGATGAGCGCCCGAAGACAATTTATCCTGCAGAAACTCACACACTGAAACAATCTGGCAGTGAACAGGGTCTGCATGGTGCATGATGCACCAGGATTCAAATACACGCCATTTGAGTGCATAGGTCCTCCTAGTAGAGGGAGTGCTAGCACTCAAAATAGTATTAATAACAGGGGCCAGACATACAAATTCCGGAGCTCTGGCCGGGGATGAAACACAGTCCCCTGCGCCTAAGATGAGGAGATCCCTCCTGGACGGAATTGGCCATGGCGAACCGTCGAGGAGAGCTATTATGTCTGAAAACCATATTCTGGTTGGCCAACAGGGTGCTATTAACAGGAGACAAGACCGGGGTTGACAGACCTTCGCCAGGACTCCCGGGAGGAGAGGAATTGGGGGAAACGAGTAAAGACGCATGTCGGGCACACATGCGCCATTGCGTCCAGACCCAGAGGAGCTGGAGGAGTCAGAGAGAAATAGAGGGGACATTGTGCAGTCTCCGCCGAGGCAAAGAGGTCCACCTCCACTTGGTAAAACTTCCCCCAAATCTGATTCACTATGTCGGGGTGAAGTCTCCACTCCCTGTGCGTCACTGTCTGGACAGTAAATCCGCCCCCACATTCATGTGCCCAGGGATATAAACCGCTCTTAATGAGAGGAACTTGTCCTGAGCCCAGAGCAGAAGCTGCTCATATATATGAGACCACGCTGTCCACGCGCACCAGAACATGGTAACCCCTGAGCTGAAAGAGGAAGTATTTCAGAGCCAGAAATACGGCCTTCATCTCAAGGCAATTGATGTGCCACGCGAGATGATGGCCCCCCCATAAACTCTGAGCTGGTCGGCTGTCTAGGGCTGCACCCCAGCTCGTAAGAGATGCGTCCATCGTTAGCATTTTGCGACGACAACATGGACCTAGAGTGGGACGCAGAGTGAGAAACTGGGGTCTGAACCACATGGGACAGGGTATGAAGCCCGCGGCGCGTAACCCTTATTTGCTCCAGGGGATTGGCTCTCAGATGAAATCCCCTGGCCCGAAGCCACAGCTGAAACGGTCTCATGTGCAAAAGGCCCAAAGGAACCACTATGGATGCAGCTGCTACGAGACTCAAAATTCTCTGAAAAGAGCGCATAGTGACCTGCTGTCCTAGCCTGACTTCTCCCAGTGCTCTCAAAATAGATTCCACATGAGCAGGAGACAGATGCGCCTGCATTTCGGCGGAGTCCCAAACCATGCCCAGATACGCGGTTCTCTGGGCAGGAGAGAGAACACTCTTCTTGACATTGAGTCTCAGCCCCAGAGATTCAAGATGAGTCAGTACAATGTCCCGATGACGTAGGGCCAACTCCCGAGACTGAGCCAGAATGAGCCAGTCGTCTATATAATTCAAAATGCGGATGCCCTGGAGCCGCAGAGGGGCCAGAGCAGCATCCATACATTTTGTAAAAGTCCGGGGTGACAGGGCTAGACCGAATGGCAGGACCTGATATTGGTAAGCTTCCCCCCCCGAAAGTGAACCTCAAAAATTTCCTGTGCTGTGGCAGAATTTCTATATGAAAAAACGCGTCCTTCAGATCTACAAACCAGTCGCCTAATCGGATCTGGGACACAATCATTTTTATAGACAGCATTTTAAACTTGAACGCCTTGAGGTAGTGGTTCAGGCCGCGAAGATCCAAAATTGGACGTAATCCCCCATCCTTTTTCGGAACCAGGAAATACCGGCTATAATATCCGGATTGCCTGTCTGCCAGAGGAACCACGCCGTTGAAGCGCAGAGGCTGATACACAAACTGAATCCTGTACCCCTCGTTACGGTCCTTACTACCCAGGGAGAGATATGTGGCAGTAATTCCCAAGCTGCCAGTTTCTCTGAAAGGGGCATTAACAGTTACACGTCATTTGGAGGGGAGGGGGCGGGGGGTGAGGAGGGAGATGACCTTAACACTCCGCCAGAGACTGCTGCTCCGCTGCTTTGTGCACAGCACAAAAGGGCATTGGCAGAGATACCAGAGGAGCCAAACACCAGCTACTTGTAGACCAAACAATCGCCCGAGATTGCAAAACCCGACACACCAACCTGTGCACTGCCTGGATTGATTACAAGAAAGCCTATGACTCAATGCCGTCTCATGGATCATTGAATGCCTGGAGCTGTACAACATCAATAGGACTCAGAGAGCCTTCATTGCAAAATCAATGGGGCTGTGGAAAACCACCCTTGAGGCCAATTGCAAGCCACTTGCACAAGTCTCTATTAAATGTGGCATATACCAAGGAGATGCTCTGTCCTCACTGCTGTTCTGCATAGGTCGGAACCCCCTCAGCCAAATAATCAAACAAGACTGGCTATGGATACCGACTCAAGAATGGGACCACCATCAATCACCTCCTCTACATGGATGACATAAAGCTGTACGCCAAGAGCGAGACATCAACTCACTCATCCACACCACCAGGATCTACAGCACTGATATCGGAATGTCATTTGGACTTGAGAAGTGTGGTCGGATGGTGACAAAGAAAGGGAAGGTAGTCCATACAGAAGGGATCTCACTCCCAGAAGGAACAATAGCAGACATTGAGGACAGTTCAAGTACCTTGGTATCCCACAAGCAAATGGCAACCTCGACGAGGCCACAAGAAAAGGAGCCACAGCCAAATACCTACAACGAGTAAGGCAAGTCCTAAGAAGCCAGCTCAATGGCAAGAACAAGATCCGGGCAATAAACAGCTACGCCCTGCCAGTGATCAGATACCCTGCAGGAATAATAAGCTGGCCAAAGGAAGAGATACAGACCACAGACACGGAAGCTCCTAACCATGCATGGAGGGTTCCATCCCAAATCCAGCACCTTGAGACTGTACACTAGCCGTAAAGAAGGAGGCCGAGGACTAATGAGTGTGAGAGCCACTGTCCAAGATGAAACATCCAAGATCCATAAATACATCAAGGATAAGGCCCCGACAGATGACGTGCTCAGTGAATGTCTCAGACAATGGCGAACAGAGGAAGAGGTGCTGGAGGTACCATCATGGGAGGACAAACCCCTACATGGGATGTACCACTGTCAGATAACTGAAGTGGCTGATATCAAGAAATCCTACCAATGGCTAGAACGAACTGGACTGAAAGACAGCACAGAGGCACTCATCATGGCTGCACAGGAACAGGCCCTGAACACCAGAGCAATAGAGGCCAAGATCTACCACACCTGACAAGACCCAAGATGTAGGCTGTGTAAAGAGGCCCCTGAGACAATCCAGCACATAACTGCAGGGTGTAAGATGCTGGCAGGGAAAGCATACATGGAACGTCACAACCAAGTGGCTGGCATATACAAGAACATCTGTGCAGAGTATGGACTGGAAACCACAAGGTCAAAGTGGGAAGCACCCCCTAAGGTGGTAGAGAATGAGCGTGCCAAGATCCTGTGGGACTTCCAAGTACAGACTGACAAAATGGTAATGGCGAACCAACCGGACATTGTGGTGGTGGACAAACAACAGAGGAAAGCCGTTGTGGTTGACATAGCAATACCAAGTGATGGCAACATCGGTAAAAAGTAACTTGAGAAACTAGAGAAATACCAGGGCCTCAAAGAACTGGAGGAGTGGCTAAAGCAGATCCCAGGAAACACATCAGACATCTCAGTCCAGAAAAGTGCAGTTCTAGGAACAGCTAAGATACTGCGCAGAACCCTCAAGCTCCCAGGCCTCTGGTAGAGGACCCGAGCTTGAAAGGATGAGACCACCTGCGGAGGGTAAATAGCCCAATACCACTAGCCACTAGCTTACAGTGTGTGGGGTGTTTTGGAGGCATGTGAATTTACAAGCACCTTAAATAACCTAAGTACCTTAAACTCAGATTATAAAACACCATAAATAACAGAATATGTAAACTATGAATTTTCCCTGATTGTGTTTATCATTGCAGACCTACCTGTGTCGGTCATCAGCTGGCAGGACTGTCCATCTGGTGGAACAGAACTGATGCACCCACATGTGTTCTGAGTGATGCTATCACAGGCGCCATAGCTATAGCAGGTGTCATTTGGCCAACTATAGCCAGACTCACATCTGCACTTGTAGTCGGCCAGATTGCTGGAAGTGCACACTGAAAAGAAGCAAAATTGTTAAATCTAAATGCCCTGCTTACTGCTAGCTAACTATTCAAGTACAACAAAAGAACAAAGGCACACCTGTTGTGGTGGTGAGGTCTGTGATCTCAACAGAATTGTTGAGTGTTATGGGCAGAGTCAGAGTTTTCAAAAGTGTCTTGAAGTTTTCCACATCAGTGACTTGGAAAACAGCTTCGAAAATCTTTGCAGTTGAATTCACAGTCACTGTAAAGAGAGAAAACAGAGGAGTAAAAGTTTTGGATGTGTATTTAAAATATACAAATAAAATATACTGTAAGTGCATGGCTCTGTTGACCAGAGATTAGGCACTTTTTCTTTAAAACAACACTATATAACTAGGATGAAAGAACTAAAGGAGACACATGCAGCTCCAAACTTACATTGACTCTCTCAATAAACAACCTATGTATTGAACTGATGTAAATTTGTTTTGATGTGAGGGGTGTGAGCAAAATGTTTGTTTTCCCAGACGTTAGTGTTGCTCATCTCTCAGAATTACTTAGTTGAGTACAGCAAACCAGGGCCACTATGTTTTAAAAGAGGATGAGAATGTGTTCTTGAGAAAAACATCAAACTGTCAAGGCTATTTTTAAAACAAATGACTGTAAAGAGTTAATATCAGCATTCCACATCTTATTAAAACATTTTAGTAAAATGAGGCTTAATGGGACTCTCCAGAACATTATGTGACTAGCAGACAATAAATAAAGCCTTACCCTCTCTCTTTGTTCTCTCGTGAAAAGATAACACATCAGCGTTCATGGACTCCTGAAAAGATCACATTGTAGAGCAAAGTCAAGACATTTCTTTGATTGTTCATTGTAAAAAAAAAAACCTTGATCTGTTTGGTATATGTATTATTATATAATCAACTGTTGACACTATTTTACCTGAACCCAGAGTCTGTGGGCCTCACTCTCCATAATGCAGTATACAAGCAGCACCAACATGCATCTGAAGGCCTTTTGTGGCACCATTTTAACTGGAGATGGGATACAAATAAGAAAACATTCATTCATCTGTTTTTACCACTTGGTCTGTTCTGGGTCAAGTGAGGCTGGATCCTATCCCAGTTGCTTTGGGCGTGAGGCTGTAAACACCCTGGATGACTGTCTGTTAGTCACAGGTACAGGTATTAACACTCTGACCTGTTTTACAAAAGCTTTGTGTTTGTAATTAAACACACACGAAATTGGTTAGTGTGTGCTACAAAGTTATTTTGGATGTGTTCACACTTGCCGTGTTTGGAGCGGTTCAAACAGACTGTGTGACGGTTGCTTTGTCACTTGGATAAATGAACAGAACCAAGTGTGGATGCCATGGTTAAATGCCATATTAGCGTTTGGGCTAACAGCACCATCTAGTGTTTCTTAAAAAGGCATCTTTGTTGTGTCTTGGCTGCAGTTTAAAATTCCAGCTGTGAATGCTCGGTGGACCAGGGCTTTTAGCTTATGGATCAAACTAAATGTATTATTTTTTGTTACAAACTAAATGAAGCGTACTACAAATGTGAACACACCCTTACTCTGTGTGACCATCTGAGGTTAGCGTCTCTCGGAGCAGAATGACCACAAAGCAGATTTTTCTCTATTGTCTTTTTCTCTATGCACATGATTATCAAGGAAATGAATGCTATGGAGGTTCATGCCAACCATATGCAGAAGAAAGACTACTGCTGTTTGTGCAAAGATGGCATATAAAGATTGGCATATATAAAAAGTAATGTTAAAGGTAAATTTACAACAACATAACAATAATCAGCTGGTTTGAGTCTGGAGACAAACAGCCACATTTTCCTTGTGTCTGAGTCATATTCCTGTGAACTGTCACTTTTGAAGTTGGTGTCTCTCAAACTGTGTTTTCATATCTGTCCCACATCCTGAAATTCTTGTTGTGGTGAAGGAGTAGCCAGTTAATCCCACTTTTATATACACAGTATCTCAGGGGTTAAGTCCACTCATCCTCACAACTCTGACACATGCCAAAGTCTGATCAGTTTTATGCCACTGTTCTATTTCAAACCATGTTGTATTAGTTCTAAAGAAAATAGAAGACTGGACTCTCTTTGTCATACAGCTTATAGTATTCATCTGTCCGTCCATGTATTTGGTGCTGCCCGTCTGATGGGACTGGGTCCAGGAGAACATAATGTTCCTACTTTGTTCATGAATGATCCTTGTACAACACAGAATAAATACCTTAAAAAGTGCCCAGGTGCAGTAGGATGGAAACTGTGGACAGGTTGCTTCCCTAAACCCAGAACACAGGAATGTGAACTGTGTAATAATTAAAAGAATCCTAGTCTGCATTAGATATTTTATATATTTTAAAGGCGAGTGTTTTGCAGCTTATTCTGCAAACTCTATTTTTTCTCTCTGACACATGTTAAACCCATATTTACATATAGGGCTGTCTGCCTCACATTGTACTCAATATTAGTAATGAAATTTATCTTAGTAAATCAAATGCAACACACCTATAAACGGCACATCCCGATTTTTAAAAACACTTTCTATATAGCACCCACTATTAGGGATCTTAGTAGATTAGACCCTAAGACAGATTCACTGATAGAAAACCATTTACTAATATTCATTCACTATGTACAAATTATATTTAACAATTCACCTATACACACACAACTCTGGGTAATGGGAGAAAGTACCGCAGAGAACTCTCAACCTTCTTCCTGTGAAGTATTGTGCTAACCAATGTGCATACTGTGTTTTTATGTATATGTAAATAAATCTTAATCCATTGAGTAAATAGCTGTTATGTAATGGCTGCAATTGTTTAAATGTTACAAGAAAGAAGACTATTCATAAATGTTAAGGTGTGGCAGCCTGTGGTTACTTATGTACTGAACATCAAAAGTGGCAGTAACCACAAGCATTTCAATATAAAAAACAGTTTGTATGTCTATTTTAGACATTATGTTTGGTCACTAATCAAACACTCGTCACTAGTCACTAGTGCATGTAGTTGGTTTTTGGCATGCCACTACAAGCCTGCATGGCTTGTAGTGGCATAAGTCAATACCATGTGCGCATACCTATTCTATAAAATGATTCTCACTCTTGCACTTAGACCAGGCTTTGGGAGGTTTTTTGTTGTTAAACTATTCCAGTAATTTGAAGCATGCATTCAACACAGATACAAAACCTGATCTGGGCACCTCTGCAGGGAAACTACACTTACACTGATTTCCTTGTTCTCACACACTCTTCAAACTGCGTATAGCCTCAAGATTGACAAAATCACTGTGATAACCCCACTTAAACCATGATGTCTCACACTACTCTCACTGGCAGCACTAATCTATAGAACTGTAACCTACAGAGAAATATGACAGAACGGGCTTTCCTCTATTTCTGTTAGGAAGTTGCTTTTTAATAATAAAAAAAAATGATAAAGGCTAACACAACCATGGCATATGTCTTTACACTGAGCCTGACCATATTAACAAAAAATGTTCATATTATTTTTCTACCATCTACAACTACATGTAAATTACTGGCCTTTTGCCAACCAAGATGCCAGCAAAAAAGAAAAAACAAGGTCTACTGTATATGTGAACATTTTTTGAGTTTTCCTTCTTCTTGCAGTACTGTGAGACCCGTTGCCAGATTCTGTGCAATCTTGAGTCAAAGACAAAAGAAAGACACTGTTCAACTGGGTAAACTTTGGGAGTCACATATCATAAATCAATAGATGTCAGTGTTTAAGGCTGAATGGGCTGCATACAGAAAACAATGAGAGAATGATTGAAGATTTGTATAAGATTTGAGTAAAATACAGTGAATGTGTTACGAGTCAGGTCAGTATGGCATGATTTAAGGGCTGTTTCTAAAGTCGAGATTTAAAAGCTAACCTTAAAGCCGAAAGGGGTACAATGTAGAGCTGGCTTTAACTGAATTTAAATTAGAAGAATATATATTTATACGGAAAATATTTGTTTCACGGTTATGTGGTGCTACTGGCTAAAAGGTTACGCAGAGTTGCTTTAATTTTGAACGATGTTAAAAATAGCAACTTTGCAATAGACAGAATAAATGTATGTTTTAACCCCGCGCTATACACTGTGTTGTGGATAATGCTGCTGCAAGCACCAGAGCAGTTTAAATAATGTCTATAATAACTCGGCAGATGCTAAAGACAGTAATAAGTAAGTGGCAGGAAATTAATACAAACAGTGACAGTGAAACATAAAAGTTACAGCATTGCAGCAGCGAACTTGATTCATGCAAATTAGCAATCATCAGCATCAGCTTTTACATGACTGAGGAGAAAAAGAAATGTATTACATTTACTTCAGCTACCAACTGGGCAATGTTGAGAGTATACCTCGCCTCAGGCCCAAAGCTGCTGGGATAGGCTCCAGCCACCCACAACCCCAAACGATACTACATGGTGGAATCAAGTACAAAGTACATTTTACTTTGGTAACCTTTCAGTACTGGATGCATTATTAAGATGTGGTTACTAAAAGGTGTGGAGCTGAACACTGCAGTCAGTTGACTGGACGATAAAAGCCATAATCTAAAGTTTGCGATATATACGATGCAATTTCTTTTGTTGTTGTTTTGAAGTAGCATTTATTACAAACTTGTGACATTAAAAAGTGAGCCGGCAAAATTAGGAAAATATAATGTGCCTAATGTTGTGGCACTGTTTGAATGGCCGGAAAAATCGTTTGTATATTATATTTACAATATTTATAATATTTACCATTGAGCCAGTTCTATTGTATTCTGGCATTCAAGCACTCAGATGATCATTTTCAGGATGCAACTTTATTTAGCCAATATACAAACCTAAAGAATTCTCCTTAAACCTAATTATAAGTATAATGTTATGTTTCCCCAGGAAGTTTATTCATTCATTATTATTTCTAATTTTAGGTTTTCTCTATTTTCTATTGCCACAGATGGGAAAAAGTTTTTTATTTTTTTTATTTTATCACATTCTAGTTTATTCTTCACTAAAATGACATCTTCTGCCAAACTTAATTTTAACGTGGTAATAGTTTGCTGCTTTAGTTTATGATCAAAGCATAATACCATAATAGCATAATTTTTTTTATTCTTCAGTAAGCCTCATTCAATGGCTGTGCCAGCATAATGTCGCGGACTAGTAATTATGACTAGTAATTATGACGAAAGGAAAATGTGTGGAAATGTCCAAGGACTAAGGTTAACACAATTTTGACATGATTTGGCAAGTCGATATTTAAAGAGTACTGTAATTGATCATAGTTTTACCTTGTGTTTTTTGTTTTTCTAATACAGCAGGTCACCAGATATTGGATCCCATAATGCACTGGTAATTGCAGTTACAAAAAGACTTGTATTTTACTGTGTTGTGGTAAATAACAAGTTACAGCAACGTCTAACAGTGTACCACGCGGTCTAACTATCACAGCATTCCTGCAAACGTTTTTACCAGAATAAAAAGAAAGAAATACAGTAAGTTGCTGTAAATAAAAACATAACAAAAATCAACTAAACTTCAACATGTGTTACATTAGGTTACAGTACAAAAGGCTAACAGTATACGTATATAGTAAAAAAAACTACATTTATAATGAATGAATGAATAGGTTTACCTCTTATTGTCCCTGATCCTCCAAAGAAAGCACTGTCATTTTTGTGAACGCTCAAAGGGTTAGAGACTCCATCAGTCAACTTCCTGGAAGACAGAGTCTGAGTCACACTCTTGTCTGTCCGGTTGTGCCTCATAGACCGCATCAGATAATTTTTTTTTTGTATTACACTCACTGTTGTTATGCCAAAGTAGAGCTTGTTATTTTACATGTATTAGTCTGAACATGAGAGTTAGAACAGTGTGATTATTGAATGTTGTTGTATCAAATGAACACGATTTTAACAACATGTAACAGTTGGCTTCATAATGAAAGGAGTTTGTATAATTATGTTAGAGGCATTGTATAGACATGTTTCAAATGTGACATGACTCATGTTCTGAACAGGGAGTTTGAAAGGATGTTCTCAGGACACAGGTTCAGGCCCAAATCCAAAACGGAAATGCAAGTAGGCTATGTATGCAAGTATGTCTTCTTTTATGTCAAATCATGCTGTGTGTTATCATAAATTACTCTAATCATGCTGTGTGTTATTTTTAATTACCGTATTTTCCGCACTATAAGGTGCATCGGATTATAAGGCGCACTGTCGATTATTATCAATGAACATGTCTATTTTCATACATAAGGCGCACTGGATTATAAGGCGCATTAAGTGAAACAAAACGCGTGTCAGATAAATCAAACTTTACTCAACGGATTCCCAGTAACTCCCAACAGTGACAGTTGTAACACACGAAATACAAAACAATACACTCACTTTTTCAGTTTCAGATTCATTAATGTTGAGTTCTCTCGCAGCTGCTCTATTCCCATGTTCTAATGCGTGACTGATAGCCTTGAGTTTGAAATCCTCTTCGTAAGCATGTCTCTTAACAGGTGCCATTTTGGGGTTCTTATACACACACTTTAATATTACCGGTATGTTGAAGTACAGTACGTATCACTCCGCGAGGCTCCTGACTACGGTAGCCGCAATGCTCCGCTAATCCATCAAGCGGTGCGGCTCCGTAGCTTACAAAAGTCGTGCTAAAACATTTTGACAGATTTTTGAGTGCCGTGTACCACATAAAATCGGTTCGGGGTCAGCAAGCACAACCAGAATTAATACATAAGGCGCACCGGATTATAAGGCGCACTGTCGATTTTTGAGAAAATGTCATGATTTTAAGTGCGCCTTATAGTGCGGAAAATACGGTACTCTAAAGCATGTTGTGAAAATGAGGTGGTAACATATGGACAGGCTATATTATGAAATGCTGTTAATAATACTTAATATTTGTAATACACTGTTGTTTCTTAGGGTTAGTGACACTCGAGATGCACCCGTCTGTTTTGTACTTCCACACAGGACATGACTTTGCTCTTCCCTTTCTTTTTACTTCTTGCCAAGGGAAGGATTCCTGTTCTTAACTGTGCAAGTAAAAATATTTGATTTCTGACAGCAGCTCCTCAGTGTCTTCATGCACCATGTACACCAGGTCTTCATTGTCAGTATTTTTAATATTTTAAAATGTGGTATAGAAAATGGACACAGTATATTGATTGTGATAAAACACAAATAATACATTTCAGGAAAAGACAGGAGAAGAGAGGCAAATATTACTTTATGTTTGGTTTCACATCTCTACAGTACACACATGCTTATGAATACCTAAGACTGGTTTTTAATGAGTTTATGTGCTTTACAGAGAGGATTAAGCTGTTGTCGGAATCATCAGGAAGAATATTAGGGTTTATAATAAGTAAAATAAAACCTTTGCCTGATCTTGGCTACTTGATTTTTTTGCAAAAGTTTTGACTCAATGGTTGGCTCTATTTTATTCTATGCAACTGGAGTGCAGGGTTTTGAAGAAAATCATGTCAGTAATGCACATCCGAATTGGACAGGGGTGTTCATAAATACACTGCAAAACTGGCTGTAGCTATTACAGTTGTTGCTGTTGTATGGTAAAACTAAATTTTGAGTCTTTGACGTTAATTAAAACCTACTGAGTGAATGAACAAAGAGGATATTACACCAAATAGGATGCAATATATTGGTAAAAGTCACTAGCTTTGTTTAATTGTATTTCTGCACTGTAGTTAGAGGGGTTATACAGGATTTATTAAATCAGAGTGGAGGTACGAAATGAGTACATCAACAGTGAATGGATCTACAAGTGACAGTAAGTTTTATCATGATACTTTGTGAAAAAATTGTCCCGTGTTTTACTAAAGCTATGACAAAGCACAGGAAAAAAGGCATGTTCATTTCAGACAAATGTGTAGCTATTGCCTTCTGTCTTTAGAGGGGAGCATACTGAATTTCATTTCATGTGTGTTGTCTGTGCTCATGATATCTATCCAAAGTTTGCTCTCAAGTTTGTACATAACTATGCTGATATTCCCTAGACATAAATATACCTGATCTATGTTTTTGTCCCCCATCATTAAGATGTTATTTGTTGATGAAAGTGTAAATAGTGTCAACAATAAGCCATTAACAGTTACTTTCATTTTGTTTTCCTGTGAGATGCCAAGTGGAAGAGGTGAGATGACAAAAACATGTCCTGCATTACATTACAGGTGTTAATTGTACCTTTGTACATTGTGTTGCCTTTCCTGAAGTAAACAAGTCCCCGAAGACAGGGCTGTGCTAATGGTCCCCTGAATGTAGGAAAACAAAATGTGTGTATGGGACAGATTTCACACTTGGAGACACCATTAGACTGTCACACTTTTGGTGGAGTGTATTAAAGTAACACAAAACTATTGTTTAATTCCTAATGCTCAGTACACACAACTAATGCAGTTTTTTTTTTTAATTAAACCTTTTCTATTCTTTTTCATAATCCGTATATTTTGTAGCCTTTTCTCATTTTCCAAAGGGACCTGCTATTTTGCCCATACATTTGCCCAGGTCGAGATACTCAAATCTCACCCCAGGTCAGGAGCTGGTGTTAACGCGGGTGTAGATTTACCAGAGTTTCATCAAAACTAATATAATGTGACAGACCTCTGTATAATTCATTAGATCATAAACACACTCACCATGACAATAAGTAAAATACAGATAATAAATAAGAGCAGCATAAATAATTTAGCAATAAAATGAATGAATGGTAACAGCCTACAATAACATTACAATAACAAAGAACATAACTGGTCTAAAGTGCAAGTTTTAAGGTATTAAGAAGGCAGACAGTGCTGGGATGTGTGTTTATCTTCCAAAATCCTAAGACCTCTCTTTTTCAGTATGTCCTCAATGATTTTAGTCAATCAGAGAAAACACCAGTAGTAATTAGACAGAAACATGTAAATCAGATTTAACATTTAAGCCTATGTATGCGTCGTGTAGTTGTGTATTGTTGTGTTTGACATCATCTACAAATGAAGTGGCCATGTTTTGTCCAAACCACCATAATGCACCTCCATATTTGAACAGTAGCATTTAGACAGACATTATGTGAGTTAGAATACTTAAGTTGTCACTGCTTGGATGTCTGGAAACTTAAGGAAATACTAAACTCTTGTTAATGTTACTATAATTACTATAGACTGTCTATGCGAAACAACCACAGAGAAGATCTTTTTTGATCATCTGACATCTCAGACTTGGACCACATCCAACTAGTCTATTGAAAGACGGCAGTGGAACAATAAACAAGTCTGATAAAAAACCAGAGCAGCAAAACAATAGACACATACACATAATGTAGCTATGGCAACACCAAACCAAATTTACTGGGTTCATTGTTTATTGTGTCAAGGTGTCCTTGTTGGTGCATTTCTGTCGAGTGGCCAGGGGGAGAGATCTCAGCAGCGGTCTCTCCCCTTCTTTGATGATCTCCAAGAGGAGCTTGCTCGCTCGTGGAATAATTCATATTCATCCAGTATTCATAATTCGTATTCAACGTTGATATATTCAACGTTGATATATTCAACTATTGTCGGGGCGGGGACGTGGGGCTATGGGGCTTCTTCCTCCCTCCGCAAACCGACCCTCCCCACCAAGCCGTGCTTCGTCATCGCTGGTGGGGAAGGCGTTTCAAGCAGCGGGTCAGGCTGGTGCTGCGCTGCACACTATGACTGTGTTGCAGGCGTATCAGGCTGACCTGCTGCAGGATCTGAGCGTGGGGGGGGTCTGTAGATCAGGAGGCGTTTTTAGAGCTGCGCCGAGCCACTGACCTCTCTCTCAGAGCGACAAATGGCTCTATGGTTTTATGGCTGCTTTGGTCGCTACAGAGAGGCACCTGTGGCTCAACCTCACGGGCATCAAGGAGAAGGACCGCACCTTTCTTCTTGATACCCCAGTCTCCCCCTCAGGTCTCTTTGGTGACGCGGTAGATGCTGTCGCCGTGAGATTCCGAGAGTGTAGCGGATCGTGCCCCCACGTAAGACCTGGGGGCTGACCGCCGCTGTTCCGAAGAAAGTGGACCTGCGCAGAATCATTTCGAGGAGAAAAATGTGGCACATGAATACTCAACCCTGGGGACCCGCTGTTTTTTCCCCGAGGGGCTACAGGATTCAATTTGTGTATCAGCATTCACGCTTCAACTGCGTGGTTCTCACTTCTGTGAGACGCAGGCGTATGTGCTGACTCAGGAACTGCAAGTTCTGCTGAACAAAGGAGCCATAAAAGATGTTCCTCTGGCAGACAGGCAATCCGGTTCTTACAGCCGGTATTTCCTGGTTCCGAAAAAGACGGGGATTATGCCCAATTTTGGATCTTTGCAGCCTAAACCTCTACCGCAAAGGGTTCAAATTCAAAATGTTGACTATGACTCCAATCGGATCTGGTTTTTCACCCTAGATCTTAAGGACGCGTATTTTCGTATAGAAATTCTGCCAGAGCACAGGAAATTCCTGAGGTTCGCTTTCGGGAGCTTACCAATATCGGGTTCTGCCATTCGGTCTAGCCTTGTCGCCCCGACATATACAAATGCATGGATGCTGCCCTGGTCCCTCTGCGGCTCCAGGGCATCCGCATTTTGAATTATATAGACGATTGGCTCATTTTAGCGCAGTCTCAGGAGTTAGTGCTCCATCACCGGGATGTTGTCCTAGCTCATCTTAATTCTCTGGGGTTGAGCCCAATGCCAAGAAAAGCGTTCTCTCTCCTGCCCAGAGGACTACGTATCTGGGGGTGGTCTGGGATTCGACTGAGATGCGGACGTGTCTGTCTCCTGCATGTGTCGAGTCCATTCTCAGAGCTCTGAAGGAGTTCAGGCGAGACCAGGAAGTTGCTTTGAGCTTCTTTCAAAGAGTTTTGGGTCTCATGGCAGCCGCGTCCACAGTGGTACGTTTGGGCCTCTTGCACATGAGACCCTTCCAGCTGTGGCTCCGGGCCAGGGGATTTCATCCAAGAGCCAATCTTTTGAGGCCAATAAAGGTTACGCGCAGAGGGTTTCGTAAACTGTCTATGTGGTTCAGACCCCAGTTTCTCACTTTGGGTCCCACTCTAGGTCCATGTTGTCGTCGCAGGATGCTAATGACAGACGCATCCCTCACGGGCTGGGGTGCGGTCTTAGTGGCCATCCAGCTCAGGGTTTATGGAGGGGCCATTTTCTCTTGTGGCACATTAATTGCTTCGAGATGAAGGCTGTGTTTCTGGCTCTAAAATACTTCCTCCAACAGCTCAGGGGTCACCATGTCCTTGTTCGTGTGGACAGCACAGCAGAGGTCTCTTATATAAATCGTCAGGGCGGACTGCGTTCTCGCCGCCTGAACTGGCTAGCACGGCAGCTTCTGCTTTGGGCTCAGAGCAAGTTCCTCTCCCTCAGGGTGATTTATATCCCTGGGCATATGAATGTGGGGGCAGACTTGTTGTCCAGACAGGCTGTGACACACAGAGTGGAAACTTCACCCCAAAATAGTGAGTCAGATTTGGAGAAATTTTACAAGGCGGAGATGGACCTCTTTTCTTTGTTGGAGACTGCGCAATGTCCCCTCTACTTCTCTCTGACTTGTCCAGCTCCCCTGGGTCTGGACACGATGGCCCATCTGTGGCCCGAAATGCGTCTTTGCCGTGTTCACTGACGTTTGCCAAGAGGGATCTCCTCTCTCAGGCACAGGGGACTGTGTTTCATCCCCGGCCAGAGCTTTGGAACCTGTATGTCTGGCCCCTGAGGGGGACCAATTAAGGGATACGGGACTCCCAACCCCTGTTGTAAACACTATTTTGAGTTCTAGGGCTCTGTTAGGTGCTGGCACCACACCTATATGTATTCTCCCTGTCCTTTTTGTCCCCCTTTCCCCTTTTGTCTTATAGGTGGAGCTCGTTAAGTTTGGCGGTTTCCTGTAGGCTATAAGTAGGCCTACCGGTAGTGCCGCTCGTTCTCTGCCTCTGACTGTCTGCCTGCGGTCCGTCCCTCTGGCGATCCGCACTGTGTGCTCCTGTCCGGCTCGTCCCCGAGCTCTCCTCCTCCGTCTGGCTCCGCCTGCCAGACCAGGCCGGCTGCGGCTGATGCTGACTCAGTGGTTTTTTGTTAGTGTGACAACCCCAGAGCATGCTGGAATTTGTCTGTCTCTGGGGGCCTTAACTTTTGCCCCTAGCTCTGTCTCCTGCTCTGTCTCCTGCTCTGCCTCCTTCTCTCTCTGCCTCTCCTCTTCTCAGGTGGCTTGGGAGCTGTTCCTGACTGGCTGTGCTACCTGGCGGGGGCGTGGCCAACCAGTTAAAAGCCTGTTCTTCTGCGCCCGCGTGCTCTCTGCTCGCGCTAGCCTGCTCACCTGCAGCCACCTTTTCCTTTGTTTGTGCACTCATTTAGTTTCGTTCACGCTAGTTTTCACATACAACACTTTCACACATCCAACACTTACACACACTACTGATGCTACAGATTATCCATATAGGTCACACAGTTACCCTGGTTTAGTATAATTTGATGACTTTACTTTAATAAACTATACTTTAATTGGCATCCCTCCTGTTTGTGTTTTGTTTGTCGGGCCTTATATGAGCCGGGCTTGACATTAGCCTTTAGCCTTTTGTTTGACCTGGTGGGACCGGCTGCCCTGTTTTCACTATTTTCTTTCGTTAGGGCTTAGACCTGGGGTTTTTGTTAAAAGTAGCATTGTGTCAGCAGCTTCTACGGCCCTGTACAGGGTTGGACTGTCTGACACACCGTTTTTCTGTTTGGCCGGCTCACTATGGTTCTTTTATTTTGTTACTTTGGGGCACGGGAGGGTTTGATTTCCGAAACAACGGACTAAAACTAAAATAAACAAAAGTTTAAACTACACTCAGGGTTTTTGTGGCTGCCATTTCGGCTAGCCACGCTCTGACTCGGGGAACAGGGTTACAGTCAAGTAACCCGAGACGTTCCCTAGGACCACATGAATGCACCATATGTCACTGTAAGTGGCTGTATAGTTCTCCTTATGGTTTATACTATGTTGCAGAATCTGTTTTATGAATTACATTGCAGTAGTTGGGAAAAAGAACATATTTTACATTTGAACTTTGCATGATGAGTGAGATGTTAGTTAGTCAGATGTTAAAATGGTAGTTGGGCAAAAATATCTATATTTTAAAGTGCTACAACCCAATTTCCTTCTTGCTATCCTAGTCTCAACCCCACCAACTACCCCAACAACAGCCTAGGGACCATTCCTGCTTTTCTTTCATTAAACAGATTAGACACCAGGCTATATCCTCTGCAAAATACTAATACATTACTAATACATTACTAAAACTAAAGTTTAAAGCTTACCTTAAACTATTAGCTCTGAGTTCAATCAGAAGTGATCTTTTTTCTGTCCATGGTGTAAAAAGACATATCCATAAATTACCACTAAATATATTGCTACATTACTTCCTTATTGACAAGCGGTGTGGACCAATGAAAACACTCCTTTTTCAAGAGCAAGTATGTGATTGGCCAAAGCTTCTGGTGTGGACAGAAAATTCTCATCTATAAGAGTTTTTTTTTCTGTTCTTTGATTTGTAATTGCCTAGACTCTAAGGTCAAAATCTAATTTTACCTCAACATACATGAAGCAGTGGGGTGTACACCATCTCATCATGGTCATGTCTGTCGGAAAACACAATACTCCCAAGTCCAGACCTTGGTCCTGATCCGCCACAGACCCCTTCACAGGCACATCTTGTGATTCAATGCCACCCAAATCGCCGCCTCTCCACCAGAAAAAAAGGAAACACACATACACACAAATTGAGATGTGAAGGAATAATGGACTTCAATGGAGAACCAGAAAAACACAAGAGAGACAGAAGTGTGGAGCAGACATAGACAGACATTAGAAAAAATAAACATTCCTTGAAACATACCTTTCCTCTTTCTTCTACTAGTAACAGGAGCATATTTAAATCATACTAACACCTTACACAATTATGCAGGCCAGGGATATTTCACTGTGGTTTTACAAGTAGGACTCAAATCTGTCTGTGGACTTAAGACTACATGGCTGTGACTGAAACCAAATATTGGAGATATGGTGAAAACAGATTACAGGCAGGTGTGTGTAGAAGGCTTTGAGTCAACAGGTGAATCTAATGAATAATTCTGACAAAATCTTACATTTACTTTTTGATGCATTTACATTAAGACTATCAAAGGTCTTCTTCTGATAGATCTTCTCTGCTCATTCTCGAACAGCCAGTAGCCACTAGAGTTTGGTCCGTAACCATGGTGATGACGAGATCCTGTTACCA
>CM072170.1:16542514-16559448 GCA_036850595.1 Rhyacichthys aspro | reverse complement strand
TTGTTAAGTTACAGCTCTTTTGACTTGGTAAATCTCTTACATATACGAAGCCTTTTGCTGGACATTTTCAGCCATTTCCTTTCATTAATTTATTTCAGCAACAAATACAAAGATTGTATGAAAATGGCAATGTATCAGAAGTATTTACAGATTGACATTCCTTCTACAACAACAGAGACTAGACAACTATATTTTAGTGTTTTCAAAACACATGGATAAACAGTCTATATCAAAACCATGGGGCATGAGTCAGTTCAGAGCTAATTAAGTGTTGCAGAGCTGGAAAAACTGTGAGCTACGCAGCAACCTGCAGAGCCAGATTTATTTTGTGCCAGGGTCATGACACGGAGGCAACGAGAGCTAAGTGAAAGCAGATGAGAGCACACTGGTCATGTGAGCGAGGCCTCGTCTAACACCTCGCTCCTCTTCAGGCCAGGAAATGAGAGCCTGAGTGTGTATATTTGTGTACGGACAGATTGTTGTTAATTGCATGCTTTGTTTTAGCTGTGTGTAGTTGTACTGTGAGGATATGTGCTGGAGCAGAGGCTCGAACAGGGAGTATGAGCACGAGTTGTCATGTGGATATCGGATGTGAATTTATTGTTTGTTTGCAGTTAAAGCCCGGTTGGAGACTCCACTGTGTATCTGTGAGTTGCAGGCTATAGTACCATCTCATGGAGACACATATTCTGCCAGAAAGCCTCACATCAATGCAAACTTACATTAGGACTAGTAAGCTATGAAATGTCAACAGTCCAAAGACAGTTAAGCTGCAATATTTGTCTTAGTTTAGTGAGTACACAGGCTGAAAAGTTACATAGTTACATACTCTATACTCTACTACTACTCTACTCCATAGATACTGTATATGTTTTAACTAAGTTGTTTCAGGGCAACATTAAAATTTAATTTTACTTTACAGTTAGAAGAAGGTAAAATATTCTTTGTTTATCCACGGCAGAATTTATTTGTGACAGTTTTGTAAAGTCTGGAAAAAACAACTTCCTAAAGCTTCCCATATTCCAAAGTTCATTGCACAATGAGAGGGTGGCCCTAGTTTTTGTCCACCGTCCTCTTCACTGCCTCAGCCTCTAGACTGTCCAGTAACAGATTAACAATAGCCCTTCTGATCAGTTTGTTCAGTCGGTTCTATAGCCTCTGTAGTTTCAAGCATCTCAAAGACAGTCCATTCCAATATGCAGCCTCTCCTGCATCTCCTCAGATCCTTGGGTAATTCATGATTCTTGTCTAAAAGGCTTATGCTCTGGGGACAGTTGTCCTCTTGTATAAAGAATAGCTATAATCACAGCATCACGTTTCTCCTGATGCAGTTTCCATCAGTCTTTAAACAGAGAGATTTTAGACCAAAACTGTCCTGCCAGAGAGTACAGTCCAGCCCCGAGGATGAATTTGGAAAGTGCAAAAATAAAAGATAATAAAAGAACATAAAAGACATTAGCTGCAATTTTTAAATAAAGGTAAATGTTATTCCTAATTTGTAGAGAGAGATAGTAGAGATAATGCAACACTTACGATCATTTTTAGATTTCTGGAGTTATCAGATTATTCAAGTGATCATGTAAACAGCATAATCTGATATCCTTTATTTGATAATGGCAGTTAAACAACAACTGATCAGAGATCAGATTAATACACCTTGATTTCTCCCTCCAATACTCCGATATCTGCACGTAAACCCATTAATCAAATTTTTTGTTCTTTTACATCTGCGCATGTGTAAAACAAAAAAGGCAGGAAATGGAAGTGACTTTTTTTGTCACATTAGCAAACAAAACAAAAACAAAACACAACAAATATGGCGTATAACGAAGGACAGCAGCAGCATTTAGCCTTTTTTGCAGATCTATAAACTCCTACATTACGACGCTAATGCTAAGACCGCAGGCATCATCATGATCAGTAAAACAAGACCAAATGTTTTCAAAATAACAAGAAGGAGGTTTGTGTCTTATGTCACTACATGATTACGTACTAAAGAAGAAATCCGATAATGGACTGAAGCATGTAAACCAGGGTTTTTTTTATTAATAACATTAGCATCAAAGCCATATTGTGAGGCTGGGTTTGTGAAAACATACATGCTGAAGACTTTTGCCAACATTAGCCTTTTTGCTTGCGATTGATGAGAGCACTAACAATATAATATAATGTAATTGTAATTCTTTGTGCTAAAACAAAGGGAAAAATGTTTATCAGTTATTATTCAGTTATTTTACTTGTCTGGCCCACCTGAGATCAAATTGGGCTGTATGTGGCCCCTGAACTAAAATGATTCTGACACCCCTGTTTTAGACTATTCAGTAAAAAGTAGAGAGATATTCCTGCAATGCAAGTATTTTTACCTGTGCCAAGAATATTCAAGGAAATGAGTGGTGAGTTTGCATGAGTAGGGAAACACATTTAACCTTCTCTCCAGCAGCTCATCGTTTCACATCCTGAAACCTCCCCTCTCCAAATCCCTGTCCTGTATTTATTCAGTTTCAGGAGAATGCAGCCGTTGCAAAAATATTGATGAAACAGTACAACCCTTCATTGCTTTGTTGATGTTCTGAAAGATGAAGCCCTGAAAAATCCCCTGTATGTTTCTTATTGTCAGATTTCATAACTCAAATCAAGGAGGTTAACTGAAACAATTTGCTTATATCATTGACGATATCATTGCTCCAGACTGGTATTGTTAGTGGGTTCAAAGAGCCTACTAGTACAGCGCCACAGTGGCTGTTTTAACAACACCCTGATTTCAAACACTCATCTGTAACTTGTTTGGTTGGAACGTTTGTTCCTATTTCTCGCAGGAAAGAAGTTGCCATAGCAGCTGCCAACAAGACCAAGCATTGTTTTGTGAGTCACTGGCAAAGGCTGAGGCGTATTGTGAAATCTGCAGCTCATTTGAATATTGAAATACAGGCGTGCCTTTGAGAGGGCTGCAACAGATTGTTGATGCAGTGGTGTTATAGACACACAGGGGTCTCATCAGTTAATTTGTTCCCCTCCTGCAAAGTAAAGGTACTTTAGATGAAAACTTGGAGATAATTGGATGAACCGCCTGTCAGTAAATGTCACTGTGTAATTTTATCCAATCAAAGTAATGCCATGTTGTTTACAAAAGTAATGGTGAAAGAGTCAGGGGTGTCAACCTCGTCGTCAAATCTAAAACACATTAATAACTATCAGTATTACCACATCATCGCTTTAAACCGCTAGCAGTTCCTGACAAATCACATCAAGTGAAGCCACAAATCTTGTGATAATCCACCTGCTGAAAAAACAGAAATTTCAGCACACTCTAAATTTGGAGAAGCAAACATGAGCAATGTCACAGAGGCCAAATGTGTGGTCCATATCATCAATATTCTACTGATGGACCAGTTCTACTCCAGTGTGTTGCTGATGTGATGGAGCAAGAATGCTAACAAGCTACACCATTATATTCATGTCAATTATGAATACGTGTACTTTATCTAAATATATATATTTTTTCATTTTTAGTGATATGTATGCTGATCTTATCAGGCTGATCCCAGTTTAACAGTGGAAGCCCAGGTCCTAAAACCACCCTCACAAACACACAGTAGGAGTGGGCTGCTTGTCTTGTCCATGTGTAGCTCTGGGTCTTAGGTGTTCCACTGAGAGCACACATCAGTCATAAACTACAAACCTTGTTTGTGCTGAATTTACACTTTTTGGTGGCTAAGAGCTATTTGTCCATTGAAATTGTATTGGGCTTCTTGTGCATACAGCTCATCTTCTTTAGAAAAACATCTCTTCATTAGATCCAATATGGTCAAAAATATCATCGTTAATGAAAATAAATTAATAATAATAATAAAATATATTTGTGTATAATCCCTCATTGCGCCGCCTCAGAGATACTGCACCATCATTGACAGATTAGGCATTCAACATTGGACAAACCAGGAAATAACATTAATGTACAATCTCTTCAGAAACAATGTTTTCAGCTCTTGTGAACAATTGGAGGCTAAATTTGGAATCCCACTTTTACAGATATCTCCAGATCAGGAACTTCATCTCCCATAATATTGACTCGTTCCCATCCTGTCCATTTCCATGTCTATTAGACGATATCTTCAAGGTCTTCAAACCAGAGGCCAAATGTGGAGGCCAAAGGAGATCAGGAGATCAGACGAGACCTGGGGGAAGATTAATGACAGAATTTTCTCTTCATCTTTCTGTCTTTGGCATATGGTCATTCAATTTAAAGTGGTGCACCGTCTTCACTGGTCTAAGACCAGATTGAGTAAGATCAGAGATGGGTTTGCCCCTACGTGTGACCGCTGTAAGCTGGACCCTGCCTCTTTAATACATACACTATGTTTTGGACTTGTTAAAAAGTAAATCATTTCTGGAAAAATATTATTGATGCCTGTTCTAAGATATATGGCACTGCCTTGACCCCTTGCCAATTTAGTGCAATTTTTGGTGTGACTCTTAATGCCCATTTGACTAAGGCAAAAGCCAATGTGGTAGCTTTTGGTATTCTTTTAGCTTGTAGACGGATCTTGTTGAATTGGAAAGAGCTGCATCCACATGTTTATGGACAGTGGGTTAGGGACGTTATGTATTGCAGTCAGTTAGAAAAGATCAGATATGTTAAAAGATTTTACCATGTCTGGCAACCTTTTCTTACCCACTTTGAAAATATGGAAGGAAGTGAAATTCAATAAAATAATGTGTATTATCCTTTTTTTATATATATTTCATATTACTTATATATCTCATTACATACATTACATATGTTTTACTCATTTGTCTGGGGGGGGGTCATTGTTATGGAACATTTCTTAAAATAAATAAACCATGATAAAAAAAAAATGTATTTATGTGGACAGGGTCATTAGTGGAGGTCAAATGATACAGACTAAAAATGGAAAGAATTCAGACTGAAGCAGACAATAACAATGACTATAATTTGTATATTGCCTTAACATTTATTGCCAAAATAGCTGGGCAGTATTTTAGTTAGCTGCCATTTCATTTTCACAACAGCAACACTGAACCAAACCCATCCAAGTCAACAAATGACTCTGGTGAAGTTAAATCTTGGGTGAATGTGTTGATGCTGATTAAAAAAAACTTAATCAGACCACAGTGCAGACAGATTCATCACCAAGTGACTATAAACCTTTCAAAATATGGCCTACACCAAAAACACTGTCAGCTGTCTGCACTTTTGAATAAAAAAATTGCAATGGCCTCCGTTTGGAGCATGAAACATATACAGTTATTCATTGTTGGTTGAGTTTGAAGTGAGAGCAGCTGTTGTAGTGAGTGCAGACAGACAGAGATGTGACTGTTCTGCTCACAGCTGGAGGATTACTGTGGAAATACCAGCAGCAGCACCACAGTGGGGGCTCCTACTGTGTTTGTGTGTGCACATACCTGCTCATCTGTGCATGCATTATGAGCATCCGGGGAGGTGTTAAATAAAATGAGGTATGTCCCAGAGAAACAGGACATATCTGCACAATCTGTTAAAATACATTTTTTACTTGGATTTTTTGGCATCTACAGATAACACACTTCACTTCTAATTTACATCATAAAAAACTAAAAAAACATCAGGATCAGGGGTTGCCATTTCATATTGTGCAATATCAAAATGAACCACATTGCTTGGTGAAATGAAGCTCAACAAATAAGGGCAGAAGTTGGACTCCCTAAACGCTAATTACAAGTCAAAGTTGTTAAAGGAGAACGTTTTGTGCTTATTAGTATGAGATGGTGAGTCAGGGAGGCTCCCATCGGTCTGAGGCCTGGATCGACCCCAGAAACTCATTTGTGGCCAAACGGAAGAATGCTCACAGTGATTACAGGCTTTGGTTAGAGGTCCAATATCACACTGTGTTGGTCAACAGCAGGAGGAGATACAGGCCGGAGCTAATGGAGTTTAGGGATGATCGTGAGACGTTCATGCAGGTTGCTGTTTCCACTTCATGTTACACAGTTTTTGTATGAAATGTTGGCTGTTTCCACCTGCTCCTGAAGGTATCCATATCGCCTCCAAGGGCTGCATCTCCACTTCCTCTACCCACAATGTACAACCAGTCTTTTAAATAAATAAATAAATAAATAAAGTGGAAACATCAGCTTAGAGCAAAGAATTTTCAGTTTGTTTGGCTACTCTTATTTCACAAAAGAAATACATGTGGCATTAAAAATAAATATATATATAAAAAAAAGTCTAATGTAAGTAACCATGCAGCACCACAAATGTTTTCTTCTTCTATAAAAAAAACCCAAAAAACAGGATTATTACGCACATTCTTTTCACATTCATGCTTTAATCATTTCGGCAACATCTGTTTTTTTTATAAAAGACAAAACAAAAGAAAAATGAATAACAAACACACAAAACTGCTGGTGATTTTGGGGTAGGGTGTGTGTGTGTGTGTGTGTGTGTGCGTGCGTGCGTGTTTTTTTGTTTTGAATTATTATTTTGTAGTCAGTTGAATTGTTAATTAAATTGTTTACATTATCTTATATTTCATAGTAGTTTAATATTTAAATAAATAAAAACCCTTATAACAGAACTTAGAAAAAATAACATTTACATTAAAACACACACATCAAAGCCTGAGGTAGGTACGACTCTGGAGGAGCCACCTCTGAACAAACTTTTCTGTAGATTAAGAAACTCCTACCATTTGGACCATTGCCGTTAACTCTAATAAAAAGTCTAGTAAAACTTTGTGAGCAGCAGTATGAGGTTAGCATCCAGGCTACATTAAGGTTTTAGAAATGAATGAGGTCCACAATATTTGTTTTTGAAGAATGACCAAATTTTGTGTGTTTGAGACATTTCAGATTCTAGAGTACAATCAAACGCAACCCAAACTGACATAAATATAGTCAAAATTTATTCCAGGATTTATATAGATTTATATAGAAGAGAATTAGGGCCAAAAAAGGAAGGTTATTATTTCTGAGATTAAAGGCAGAATTATGAGAAAATGTCAGATTTATGTGGGAAAAAAGAGAAAACTATCAGAATTGAAATAATAAAATTGAAAATTCTGAGGAAAAAAGACCAGATTTCTGAGTTAAAAGTAATAATTTTATGATTATAGTCTAAATTCTTGATTTTACATATAAATTCTAGTCTAGACAAGATAGGGATCACTGCACAAACATGCTCTGCCCCATCAACTGCACTGGCAATACCTAATATGACACTTTTTTCCTGAAAATTTTGACTTAAATCTCAGAATTCTGAATAGCTCAAGTCAGTCTTTTAATTTTTGTACTTTTTCAAGTTGGTGTAATAGACGCATCATACAGCACATTTTATTTACCTTATAGCATATTGTAGTAAGAATCATCATCCAGACTTTGGAGATTCAATTCTTTTCATTGGCTATTGGTCTACACTGTTTGCCTATATTGTATCAGTGGCTTATGGTATCCTTCACTGGGACATTTAGTACCCCTTTGACAATGAAAAATGCCCCTAAAATCATTCCATACCAATCAGACCCATACTGTGCAATTGCTAGTGTGAACGCCTCTATATTTCACTAAAGCGTATGAGGTATTTCAAGCATGTACAGGAATGATCTTGAGCCCCTCCTGAGCCCCGAGGTTGGATTTTGAGTTATGCAGACCCCTCTCAGTCTCAGTCGGATTATGCTGCTCTTTCAAGGCTAAAGTGGAGCAATGTCAAGCCATGTTGCTTTGTTGTTTTACAAGGCCGGATTTTCTGTGGACATTGAAAAAGTCTGCACTGAAGGGAGTTACCCTGAACGTGTTGCATAAGACCTCGCTCAGTCAAACAGGCCTTTGGCACGTTTACAATGGACACATACACACAAAAGTTGAGGCCTCCCACTGAAATCAATCCTGAAGCAAGACCACTGAGAGTCCACGTGTGTAGCATTTTGGGACGCTAACAGAAATCTTGTGATTCGTGTGCGGCTGGTGAGGTCACACAGAAAAAAGGACTGTTTGTAATGTGCAACAGGCCTTGGGTTTTACTTAGGAAGACAACTCTCGGATGGCTGGTGATTTAAAAATGAAGGGAGGCATTATTATTATTATTATTATTATTATTATTATAAGTTCAGTCTTAGGCACCTGCTTTGTAAACATTAGGGTACCAGAAAAACACCCAGACAGACCTGAAGCAGGAAAAAACTCACAGAATGTGTCATAAATCTAGTGAGTGTACATACTGTATATTGGGGTGAAAAAAGGCACAATTGCTCTTCATGATCATTTACCATTGTTTTTATCTTGTGGAAAAGTCCAAAGATATTCTGCAAGTTCCAAAGTTTTGTCTTAATGTCAGATTTGCAGCGTTTTTTGCATAAAGTCTGTCTCAGTATTGATAATTACTAATTAGTTCACCACTGAGCATGTGCTTCTCCTCCTTTTCCTCCCACTGCAGCTCGTGAACTCAGAAGCTTGTTATGTGTTGTTTTTTTTGTTAGAGGCTCAGGCAAATCATACCTCACGGACCAGCACCAAGTGGTTTTATTGCATAGAAAGACACGTGTCTAGGCATTATAAAATAGGCATTATATCATTTTTATGCGGTGTCGTTCTCTCGCGATGTGAAAATGAATCTACAGTTGCCTCTGTTGTATATTTCATACTAGTTACGGGACAGAAAGAGGGCAGGAAATATAATCTCTGCATGGTTTTAATAGAGTAGAAATGTTTATCTTTCAAATCAACACAGACCCCACTTCCTTATGGGGGACTTACATCCACAGCCATTATTTAAAAGTAAAAAGGGCCGTGTTGCAAAGTAATAATCCCATTTCTCAATAAGAGTATAATGTGTACGGAAAAAGTGGTATTTACAGGTATTTACGTCACTTCATGTTTTCAGTCTTACAGTTCTATGATAGAATTATTAATTGATTAATCAATGGGGGACATTTTTATTGGTTATTGTTGCACCAATCTTTTATTTCTCTAATATTTGATTTCTTAATATGTTTGAGAGCCCGGCCTGCTATGAGCGAAAAGAAAAAATCCCCTTAGGTCTTTTTAAGGTGAAGTTGTGAACTCTTTGAAGCTGTAAAATTGGATAAACCGGTTAGCAAACTGTTTCCATCCTCCTTCACTTATGATCTGACATTTTCGAAGACTATACAAAGACCTTTTATACTGAAGAGCAGTTGTTTTTGTGCACTTTTCAAGGTCATTCTCCGTAGACTCTAAATTTATATGGACCACTAACGTCCATTTTGGCTTTAATGCAGTGGGCTCATAACAAAATATTGCTTTACACATTAAAGTGGTTTATGGTTTATATGGAATTACTTTCTAAAGTTTTGAGGATTTTTTCTTAATACCGGTTTTGGACATAGGTTTGAGGACTGCTGACTCTCTAGATCACACATGTCAAACTCAAGGCCCGGGGGCCAAATGCGGTCCTTTGCAATGTTTCATGTGGCCATTTGAAACATTTAGTAGGTGAGATTTTTGTCACTAGGTTTTATTTTGATTTTAATTAATAACACCTATTTAAATCCATCCAAAACCCGTTGAAATCTTTCTAATCCCTCTAAAACTTGTTCATATCTGACTAAAACCGTTTTAAATCCATCTACAACCTGTTCATATCCATCTAAAACCTGTTCAAGTTTATCTAAAACCTGTTCAAATTTATCTAAAACCATTTTCTATAAAAGGAAGAAACGAATGTTAAAGATAACTTTTGTAAAACTCAAATTAGGATGAAATCTCATATTCAAAATTAAATAAAAGCGTCCAAATGTCACCATCTTCGACCCCTGAAAGGATTCTTTTTAACTATTTTGGCCCCTCATCACTTTGAGTTTGACACCACTGCTTTAGATGGTCAGAGGTTACCCGTTCTGTATATCATTCCATAGAGCCCCTCCATTAAAGTGTACTAGCATTTTTGGGTTATATATGGATAACAAAGGCCTAGCGTGTGTGGACCCTTACATTTACTTGCTGAATAATGGTTTTGTCTCCAAATGTTTGCTCTTTCCTCTGTGTAGTTCAGCTGTGCCTTTAATTCAGAATGAATAATGTCCAAATCTGTGGTGTTCCGAGAAGTTTAATAAGATGACTCTGAGCCAGTTCTAACTGATTTTTTCCGACCTTTGTTTAATTCACTATGCGACTCACAGAGGAAAACAACTTTGAAATAAAACTGGCAATTCAACATGGATAATTTATGACACTGTTTATTAGAGCTCTCTTTTTTATTGCCAGGACAATTAAAAGACATTCCATGCAGCACAAACACGATTACAGCTTTGTGAGTAGAGAGGATGTGTGGACAAAGACCAATTTTCTTCTCAAATCAGCAGCTAATAAAACGCATAGCCAGGGACTTCGGTGAGACTCTGAAAATAGGTACATCTTTGAGAACTGTTTCCTCAGGCCTTGAACTAACAAGAAGTCAAATTAAGCAGCAATGAAAATGCACTTTTTGTCTTACGATGCTGGCACAGACTCAGATAAAAGTTCAAGGCCCTCGAAGACAGCTAACTGAACGCTACGGCTAAAAATACTCCAGAGGTCACTGAACTGTGCGTAATGGTTTCACAAAGAAATAACCAGCCTCGAGTAGAACTGAAGACTGATGGAGACTGATGACACATTAACTATTCTGAGATGCAAGTGTGCTTAATGGAGTTGAGAAACTGTTGAAATTAACAAGGGATAGCAATTGTTTAAGCTTTCACCTCACAGCAACTGTTCTTGAACCCATCTGTGAACTGTTTTCTCTGAAATGGCCAATCAAAACTTCTCCTGCTGTCAAAAATACTAAAACGTTTAGATGTTGTTTGTTTGTTTATTTGTTTGTTTGTTTGTTTTTTAACCAAATAATGTAACCCAATATCACCGTATAGACCTCTTGAAACCGCTGGTGTATCTGACATGACGTGTTGTGAGCAGATAAACCAAATCTATTGACAAAGGGTCTTAAATTCACACATCCACATTGTCACTATTGTTCAGTCATCCGTCATTCATTTTGATTATTTTTCTAATTTTGCAAAAATGTACGTAAGATAACATTCCAGTGATGAATTGCTGATGAAATGACCCTCTGTGGCACCCTTATTACCCCAAATCTCCTTGTCAAAAAGGAGAAAACTAGACACAGAGGTCAGTGATGTAGCAGTGAAAGTTAGCTACCTTATTGCTAACAATTAGCATTAGCATCAAAAGGCATAGCATTGTAATTGTACTTCTTGGCACTAAAAGAAAGGGGGAAAAATTAAGTTGTTGTTATTTATAGGTTATTATGTTATTATATTATTGTTTTTACTGGTTTTACTTTTACTTCAGATCAAATTGGGCTGTATGTGGCCCCTGAATTAAAATGAGTTTGACACCCTTGCTATAGGCTAATCCTCCAGTCAGTAACAATGACCGAAATACCGTGTGCTGCTAACAGGTTGATGAAGCATTTTACAGATAGACCTGGTGATTAGTTCAGCCCATCACCTCCAGGTTTCATCTAAAAGTACCTGCTCTTTGCTGTCGAAGCCTCCAGATCGGAATCTTTTGGCAATTTTTTTATGGGTCAGCAGTAGGGGGTAAATGACTGCAGATTTTATGATTTTATGGAATTGACTTTTGAGTAATATCAGTATAGTTGATGTTAACTACAGCGTCAAAGACCTTCAAACAAGTGTCAGCCAACGCAAATATAGCTCACCATCCTGGAAAGCAGAACTAATGTTAAAAAAAGAAAGATAAAACAGTAAAGAAAAAATGCTCAGATGTTAGAAAGTCGAGCTTAAAACTGTATTTGAATATCTTCTGACTGTGTAGAGTTACTAAAACAATTACACGGGGAAAGCAGTAAATGCTAAATTTGACAGTTTTTTAAAACATAGAAATAATGATGGAATTTTACACAGTCAACAGTCAGTCATGATTTGGGACATTGGAATGGTTACTGTACTTTTATTCTGCTCCAAAAACATGTCTTGCTTGTGTTACAGGTCATACTTTTACATCTAACTGTGCAGAAAACAGTTAAAAAACACAAATCAGATGTGACGCAAGTATTAGATGAATATTAGGTAGGTATTAACATATTAGTTGTATTTTGTGCTATGCAGCAATAGATCCCATTTATCAGCTGAAGAGGAGTCCCACAGTCGGTGCCAGTGGACCAGTTTCCCAGAAAAGTAGCTCCTCTTTATAATATCTTCCTCATAAGCAAGGTCAAGAAAATCCCATGTTGCAAAATGAACTTTAGATCTTCATTAAATCTGGATAAAATCACTGACAAAATTAGACTTGAGAACATGTCCGATCCTCTGGGAAACCCGGTTCTTCCTGTGAGTAAACGGCATGTCCCAAAGAGCATTGTTGCAACAGCACTTCTGTGACAGAGATACAAAAAGCTTTTCCTTTTTAATCTTCTCTCACCTTGACACATAAAGAGCACATGCTTAGACACTAAGAGAACTCTATGAGCACTAAGTCAGTCAGAAGCAGCGTGTCAGTCCTGACGTCAAAACCAAACGTAACACTTCTACTCTGGGGACTTTCTCCCTGCTCTACTTTCCTACGACGTCAAAGACCTTTACATGAAGTACCAGCCAACTCAAATATAACTCATCGTCCAGGAAACTGTCAGCAGAACTGAGTGTTCAAGGAAAAAAAAACATTTGTGATTACAAGTTAGAAAGTTGAATTTAAAACTGAACCAAACTTTGAATAATCAATAATAATCAATCTCCTTTAGTTTTCACAGTGAGCGGCAAGTTTTTAAAAATGAATAATAATTGCTAAAGATTCAAAATAATGGTGGGACATTTTACACAGGAAGCAGTCCTTGCAATTCGTATAGATCATGCTGTCAGTACACATGTATTCTGAAGAACTGGATGTACTGACATTTGAGGTCATTGGTACGAGCTGGTCACTCAGAACACACAGTAGACCACATGCCCAAGGCCATAGGGCACCTGCTGTATGGATCACATCATCTGGAAACAGGTTTTAGCGACAGAGAGCAACTCTAATGAAAATCATGAGCCAGGTCTGATAGTACATTTGTGGTTGCCAAATAAAACTATCAAGTGAATGTTTTTTTTCAAACACATATTTTACATCCTTGATGCCTCGACTCCTCGCACCGGAGGTTATTGTCCAAGCGTGAATTCAAACATATAAGATTTGTGTAAAT
Organism: Rhyacichthys aspro; assembly: GCA_036850595.1. NCBI lineage: Eukaryota > Metazoa > Chordata > Actinopteri > Gobiiformes > Rhyacichthyidae > Rhyacichthys > Rhyacichthys aspro. Next base: position 16,546,268 of record CM072170.1, on the reverse strand, counting down.
AAAGAGAAAAAATGTTAAATAAGAAAAATATTTAAAATGTATATGTGTTCATTTGAAATCTCAATGTGTTAATTTGAGATTTTGTTGCACACAGCTGTGGTTATCTCATCATAAACAGACATTGCTGCCGGTGACAATCCTGAGGAGATCCACAAGTTCGTCATACACTCCTTTTGTAAAATACTGAAGTAGCCCATTAATAATCATGTGGTCTTAACTAGTCATCATATTAGTTTATAGAGAGTGTTACTAGTGAAAGATTAACCACCGTCTCATTACATGTGGCATCAATCGAGCAGATCGGCGCAGTCTGTGGTCGGCTCAGTACTGTCCGACAGACATCAGCCCTGCTCTTATCCCGCTGAGTCACACACGTCTTAGAGCAGAGTCACTCAATAAGACAAGGCTTTGCGTCACTAAAGACCACAGCATCATTTTAATTTTCCTATGAAAATGTCCAGCTCTGTCTCATTTTAATACTTGTAGGGTGTTCCCAGAAGTGTGTTTACTGACGTCACTGTGTGAGCTGTGTGGCTGCTGCACTGATGCTGGGAACTATTGTGTGATAAAGCAACAGTCACACACAAGTCTGAGAGTCAGATCTTAATAACGCATAATAACGTAGTGTGACGTGAAAAGCCTCAATGTAGATTTCAAACTGTTGGACTTCTTTAAGCACTTTCATTCCACAGTTATTGAGCTATGAGTCCTGTAACTTAAAATGAAATAAATATTCTGTACCTTTATAGAGCACCAGGCAAATGTTTATTAAAAAAGCTGAGATTATAACCTACTGAATGCATACAGACTCACTAAAGCAGCAAGAAGTGGAAAGGTTTTGAGGCTTGTAGCTCTGTTAATTTAGAAAGAAGGGATTAATACAATGGATTCTGTTCTGTAACTTTTATTGGTCTGAAGTGGTCACTACAGCTGAGTTATGACTATGGGATGAAAATTCCCAAGTTTTCTTTGGCTTGTCTCTGTTCAAGCTTTTAGCAAGATAGTTTTTCACTTTTCTGCACTATTGAGTTGAATTGAGTCCACTGCACAACAACTACAAGACATTAGCCTCTTTAGCTTTGTGTGTATGATTTCACAAAGCACTGTTTTTTTCTGCGTCTTGTAATGCTTTTCCTAATTATCAGTGTTTCTGTGCTGTGTCTCAGTTTCAAATGGTTTCATTTTTTCAGTTTCCATTTTTCCATTCACCAAATGCACTGTTTTATCACCTTAGCAAAACATAATTTATGGTTTTGTTCTAGGCTAGAAAACCGTTTTGGATTTTTCACTAAGTTTTCACATTTTCCGCTGAGACTCTGTTGGGCACTTCCACAAATATTTAAACTGGACAACTGCCCCTTCCTTCTTCAGTTCTTGTGATGAAGATAAAAACATCTGACATTATTTTATTTTTGCGTCTTTTGGCATGTGACACTTGAGGCCTGCTACTGTGTGGAGGGACAGCCAAGTGGACGCTCAGATAGGGAAACATGAGCTCAAGCTGGAGTAAGTGTGATAACCCAAAACAGACATTTCAAAGTAAAAGTAAGGCCAAGTTCACTCCTGGAGTAGCCTTTGGCAACTAAAAAGGAAGTTATGTTTTAATTTATTACATTCATTACATTCCTGCATATTTTTCAAAGAAATAAACATGGCCATGACAAAGATGTTGTCCCTGTTGGGAAATCTCCACATTTAACTAATCCATCAAGGTGTCAGTTGAGCAGTGGCTGACAGGGCATAAGGCTGGGTACACCCTGGACTAGTTGCAGGGGTAACACTTACACCAGGGCTATTTGAACCATTGTGGAAGAGTCAATCTGAAACAATCTGTGCCTCCCTATTAACGTCATCTCATCAGGTGTCAGCAGACTCCTACATCTTCACAATGAGCCCTTGTTTACAAGAAGAGCAGCATTCAACCCATTGTAAAACGGTATTCTGGAGAACATAAGCCAAGCAGTATTCCTATATATTTTCTGTGTGTTGGCCCATGCGTTTTGGTTGCTCTCACCTGCCCAAGTTTCCAAAAGAGGTTCAATTTCCGTCGGACCACCATGAACATTTTGTCGCCATTGTTTAAAAGTACTGAGAGACAAACTGTCATATTTACACGGCTCTCAGTAGTGGAAGTGCACATGTGTGAGCAACCTTTTTCAATCTGAAAATACTGAAAGCGTTCTGTTCTCAAGCACAGATGAGAGCACTCACATCAACCAAAGGAACCAGACTTAAAAGGTGATTGCCCTGATTGTTTAGTTCTGTTGCATTTAGTTTGACAGTTTAATCACCTAACAGCTTATCGTAACAGGAATCATCTGTGAAAAAATGAGACCTTAAGACGTGATCTAGGCTTTACAAGTAAGGAATTTAATAAAAGAGAATGATCAGCCCACTGTACAATTTTGGTCAGTCACAGTCTGTTTTGCTTTGGTTGACAATATAAGCCGAAAATATCAGGAAATGGCTTATTCTGTTGCAAAATACATTTATTTCAGGGCAAAACAGCCCAAAAAAAGATTTTAAAAAAAAGATAGAAACGGATGAAAAATCAAACATAAATGTTGGCAATGCTTCTACGCAATATTTAATGAGATAATCACAGGATCACTACAGTCTAAAACTCCAAAATTAAAAATTTCAGGTAAGCTCTAAACTTTGATTTAATGTAACATATTAGTATTTTGTGGTGGAAATTTTGTGCTGTTTTACCTTTTTCAAAATAAAATAAGCAGGAAATATGAATACGCCGCTGTTGGGGGAGAGTGGTGGGGATGAGACAGGGACGGAAAAACGGGGCATTCTAGGCCTGGGCACGAAATGGTTTGCCTAGAGTAAATACACACTTACGAGATATACATGTATCTGAGATTCATTCACTGAGGGCAATTTAGATTCATCATTTCACCTGACAGAAAGGTCATGGGATCAAACCTACAATCCTCTTGCTGTAGGGCAGAAGCTCTATCCACCTTGCTTGTTAAAAATATACTTATTTGTGGACTGCTTGTCATACATGATGAAATCACCCTGCACCACTTCCACAAATTAAGTAATTGATAACGATAGATTATCTTCTGTATTTTTAGGCACATTTTCTACAAATGGTACATTTCTTCGAGCTGGAAATATTTTTAAATGTTATTTATGTTGCTAATACTAAATACATCTCCAGCTCGTGACATCATGCTGCTTCCAACATGAGGTCACTATTTTCCTCCTCCGCTGATATCAGGCCATGATGGGTGTTTCAGAAAAAGAAAACACATTCTGTTTTTCTTCACTTTGTGTTTTGAAGCCAAAACTGTTGCACCAGATTTTCATTTCATTGGCCTCACGAAATGTAGTGGTGCCACCCTTGAACAGTCATCTTAGTTTTCACTACGCACCCAGATCACACCCACTTTATCAATTTGAACACAATCAGTCTCACAGCTAACTTAACTCTTAGGGGTCCCTTCATTTTGTGCTCCACCTGAGTCCCTTTGACACAAAAACGTCTCTTTTAAAGATTGCCATAGACATATTATGTATCAACATATTTTTTTCCAAATTTTGCCATTATTAAATTCGGTTGGGGGGGGGGGAGAATTTTAACCCCTTAAATGCCAGTTTTAGGAATTAACCCTTCTGTGTCTCTGTTTTTTTGTTTTGTTTTTAAAAAAACAAAAGTATTATTTTCTATCCTATATTATCAAATTTGAATTTTGGAGAGAATTTCAGTCATGTATTTTTTTTCCTTTTGCAAAGTCAC